>JAKEPQ010000581.1:0-38565 GCA_024500445.1 Entomyzon cyanotis
TGCTGTCACAGTACTGAGTGCATTTCCATCATGCTAGAATCCTAGCAGAGCACATACAGGGGCAGAGGTTCAACACCAAGTATAACAAGAGACTGAAATACCAACAGAACAGGCCTAGAAATCAGAAACAGTAGCAAAATTGTGGCACAGAGGATCTGTGTTATACCCTCACAAGTTGCAAGTTTTTATTTTATTGACACAATTTTTTTTTGGGAACACTTTGATGGCTTGTGGTTACTGACCATGGGTCTGGGCTCTGTCAGCAGCATCTCTGAGTGTACATGGCTTTTCTTCAGGAAGGGAAGGAGCAAGGCAGTGACTGATAAGCTGCTTTCCTTCCCTTATCCCATGGAAGGCTGCATTCAGAGCAACAGGGTCATGGCAGAATCCAGGTTCACTCAGCCTGGAAGGGACTTGAGGAAAGCACGGACCTGTGTAGGAGGATCTGGGCCAGAAAGGAATGCTTTCCACTGCTTTGCTCAGCAAACTCCACTGCAAATGTGCCCTGCTAAAGCAGAAAGGTTTGGCAACTGAACCAAGTTTTATTTCCTCAGAAACCCTCCACTCTCTGCTTTCCAGTCTCCCTGCTGCACACCAGAGGTGCTCAGGCTCTCAGTAGACCCACACAGCTCTCCTGCCTTTGGAAAGTCACTGAACACCCCATCCCTGGGGGAGCCTGGGCCTCTGAGGGGCTGGGACAAAGCCCCTGGACTGGTGGGACAAAGCTCCTGGGAGTTTGGGGCAAGATGGGAAGGAAAGCAGTGAGCTGGGGAGAGCAGACAAGCTCCCAACCACACACTACAAATGGAGAAATTCCCCCTGTGGCAGCACTGCTGAAAGCTTGAGGACACAGAGTTGTGCTGAAGGAACCTGAAATTTCTCCCAGCTGCTCCTCCTTGCAAGTCTGCCAATAAATAAGGAATGAGATCCCACTCTGGAAGTTGTTTTATCAAGCCACAGTTGGTTTTGCATGGAGCAGCTACACTATCCGCTGCCAGGCTGCCTCTGGATGCAGCTCAACACAAAGTCAGCTCCCCCACCAGCAGCCCAGATGCTGAAAACCTCATCTATTTTTCAGGGTGACACTGACAGCAGCACATTCCAGCCCAAAGGGTTAAAGACATGGACTGTGCATTCCTCAGTGCAGGACAGGAGAGACTTGACCAGCAGTTTTACTTAGCACTTCCCCCTAAAACCAAAGGCCTAGAGCCATGAATTGAGCAAGACAAGAAATCTACCTCCTAGGGATCAAAAAGATGTGCTATTCCCCCAAATGAAAAATTTCCTTCAAGGAAATCTTCCTCACATAGGAGGAGCCTGGAAAAGCTGACCAGATCCAATGGGTTTGGGTGGAAGAGGAGCTCTCCTAGGGACTCAGAGCCTAGCTAACCCAGGCCAGAGCATCCCAGTGCCTCAGGAATAGCACAGGTGAGGATTTGGAGGGGAAAAACACGGAGCACACACCAAAGCACAAGCGTGCCACACCAGGTCTGCTCGTTGCTCTGCAGAGCTCACACTGAACCCCATCTCCTCCATCACAGAGAGGAGCAGACAAATATTTACCCATCCAGCTAAAGAGAATGATTTTCCCCATGAGCTAAAAGTGCTGCCTTGCCAGTGATGTTTATTCTCAAATAAATCCCTTCTCTTCCGTCTCTTCCTTTTTTCAGAGCAGAACCAGTGTTGCTCTGAGCTGCTCTGACATGCACATAAACAAGCAAGGATTTCACTGCAGCTGAGTGAGAAGTAGAGTATTTTTGCCTATCTGAGCATTTTTCCTGGTGCCAGGGCACCTTTCTCATCTGATTTCATGCAAGTTTTCAGGCTGCTGTTTGTGACATGATAGGGTGACTTCTGGGGTATAAAGGAAAGCCTGTTGGCAGATTTACTGAAGAAACAAGGTGTGACACGAGCTCAGAGCTCAGCTGTACAACTCGGGCTGGTTCTTGGACCTATGGGAACATCTCCAGAAGGATTTCTTTTAGCTGAAAGGGCAAATATTTCAAAGTAGATTTTGAGATAATAATGAAAAAACATCCATTCCCCTCCAAAACTGAAGCAATGCTTTAGGTACCACTAAAGAGACATAATATGGAGTTAATTTGTAACTTATCCTTTGTTTGGTTGCATTGAGGCTGAGAACAATCTTCCTGCAGCCTTGTCCCGCCAGCTTCCACTCCTTGGGTGTGGCTAGCACAGGTCTTTCTTGTGAGAACTTTTTGTTTAAAAAAAAAAAAAGTTTGGTTTTTAAAAGGCACCCCCCGGGGGGGGGGTTTGGGGGGGGAAATTTATTAAAAAAAAAAAAAAAAAAACTTTTTTTTTTTTTTTAGGGGTTTTTTTTTTCTCTTGGGCATCACTAAAATAACCCCAACTGCCTGCATTAGCCAATTTTTCTTGCCACAGATTAAAAATACAAGAACAAACCCCATATTTGCATTCTTAGAGCTCTTGGAACATGACCCAGGTATGGCTTAGACCCCAGAACCCCCCCAGGGATGAGGATAACCCTTTTCTCCCATGGATAAGGTGCCTCCCTGAGATGTGTCCTTGTCCCTTGTGCACTCCCTGGCCCTGCCCTGGGGACACCAGCTGGACAAAGTTGCTTTTCCCACAAACTGGAGGACAGTTTGCCCAGCCTGGCCCCTGGTGTGCAGCAGCAGCTGGTGGCACCCCAATACTTTGTCCCAGCACAGACCAGTCTGTATCCAGAGCCTGTCCCTTTCCTGTCCAGCTGGACAGTCTTTTCCATTTGCAGAACCCCCTGTGCTCTCAGACTTTTCACTCCCTACCTCTGGGTACTTAAATCCTCCTTAAAAGGCAGCAGGATCCAAGCAGAAGGTCCCATGTCCTGGGCTGGGGGATGGATCAGGGGGTGCCCCAGGTTCCTCAGAGGATGCTGAGCTCACATCTGGTGCAGACACAAACAGGCAGGATTTAGCACCTGGATGCAGCGGTGCAGAGCTCAGGCCCACAGCAGTGACCTTTACAGGATCCAACACCATTGCCAGCTTTCAACATTAAAGGTCTCCTTCATTAAATACAGTAGCTGCAGTGTTATTTCCCATTTTGCCAATATTTACAGGGGAGATGTGAGGCAGAGCCCAGGCTGGTGACTGCTGGAGTCATCCCACTGAGGTGGCTGAGGATGAGTGAGGGGAGGTGACAGGCTGGGGACAGACAAAAGGCACCAACAGCAAAGCCCAGCTATGAAATGTTGGGAACCACCAAATTAGATTGCAGCAAACAGAACAGGAACACCAGGATATACCAGTCACTACCAACAACCCACATACATGTGTCCCCCTGCACAAAAAAATGAGGGAACAAAGTCCCAAGCCCTCAGGATTAAGCTGAAAACAGACAGTAAAATGATTATATAGGAACCAAATTTAATCATGTCCTTTCTTTAAGTACTATAAAATAAGATTCCAATCCCACTGGCTTCCCAGGGGCATGTTCAGACCCCATAAACCTCAAGGGGAAATTATGACATATATTTTGACAGATGGATGTCACTAGTTTTCACTCTCTAAATGGAAGAGTGAAATTCTTGATTATCCACACATGTTCTGTACAGTATCCACACATAGCCACAGAAATGGCTGTATTTGCCTTTTTGTATTTGCCTTTTTAAGTGCATTCTCTCACCTGTTGTCAAACTGTTGAGATGAAGCTTCTAACCCCAAGTTTAGAAGCAATCTATGGATAAAATAGCAGCATCAGCACATGCATAAAAATTATAGTCTTAAAATAAAATTAAAAATTAAAGCCTTAAAAAAAAAAAAAATCAAGAGATCAAGTTGTGAACTTGTGCTCTGTAGCTTTCTAAAAACCCTACACCAACATTTTCCATCCCAGGAACCTCTCCCAGTCTGGGTCATTTTCAGGAAATTAGAGTTTAAAAGCATCAGGTACACAAGAGATGAGTGAAGAGAAGAAAATGAAATAAAATAAACCCCAAACCTGCCACTCATTACAGCTGGAGAACAAGGTCCATGGGTACAGGGCTGGGTGCAGCTGATGGGGTGCATTCCCAGCTCTTTGGGAAGAAAAGCCCTGGCAGATGTCCCTGAAGCACTAAGCTGTTCTGTGCAGCAGCATTATCCCCATGCTCCAGAGCTCTGTGACATTCCAAGGCTCATTGCACATCCAGGGAATACTGAGTAACTCCTCTACTTTACAGCACTGCCCTGACTAAAGCCATGGCTGCGGGCAGGACTGACAGTGTGCAAAACTGAGGGATAAAGGGAGAAGGGAAAAAAGAGAGAGAAAGGCATAGGGAGGGACAGTGTTCACTCCAACAGCAAGATCTCATCCTTAACTGATAATCATAGAAATTTTGCCATCAACTTCACACCAGGAGCAGGACTCCTGATGCACACAAGTGCTTTACCTGTGCATTAAATTAAACAGTTACCCTCTGATATCAAACCTGGCTCTGATGCCATTTTTCTTTCCTGATGCTTGAAGTAGAGAATGCAAAAACGCAAGGGAAAAGTCTCCAGGGGAAAAGGACCCTTGAGACAAACAAACCCCCATTCCTCAGCCAAGACCCCCAACAGAGCCCCAAGGTGAAGCACAAGTGGAGAGCAAGGCACACACAGAGGAGCCACGGACACCTCACCCGAGGGACTCAGGCTCGCTCTGCTCCCTGGCGCTGCTCCGATCCTCCTGCCTGCCTTGCTGCCTCGATCCATTTCTGGTGGGTGTTGTCTGGTTGGGTTGTTGCTGAGCAGGCCCCAGGCTGGGTGATGAGGGCGATGTGCTACACAACACCACGATGGGCACGAGGGTGGCAGCTCGAACACAGCCAGCCCACGGCAGCCGGGCGGCCTCAGGACACGGCTTCGTCTTCGCACACGTCGGGCAGCTCCGGGTCCCTGGCTGCTTCTCTGCTCCCTTGTGTTCTACATGGGTGGCAAGGAAATAAAAGAGATTGTAGGCACAGAGCAAGGGACGGGGTGATTTTTCCAACCCAGGTCAGAAATGTTAATATTAACAGGGAATAGCAATGACCCAGCTGGTTGTGCTGTTATCAAGTAAACACCTCAGCGATGTCCCAGCAGGATGCCCTGCAATGATGTGCAGCTTGGGCTTGGACACTTGCTTGGCCTCTGCACCCAAAAACTGAGCTCTCCACTTCCCTGAATGCCCTTCTGCAGGAGGAGGTATGTGGTTCTCAGGGAAAGTCTTGCAGCCAGCAGCATGGTTTCTAAATTATTTAGTTTGCATTTGGAGACTTCCGTTTGCTTTCCTTTAATCTGACTTTTTTTATAATGATCACAATGATGGGTTGATCCCATAGCTGCTTCTCCAAAGCTGTGTTATAAATGGCAGTTAAACTAAATGTTTCTACCAGAACCCAGTTTGTCCAACACAAAACCAGCGTGATTTCAGCTTCTGTGAGTTTGCCTGATCCCCAAAACAGCAGTCCCCAAAACCTAAGAGCAGCAGCCCTAGAATCACAGCCAAGGTAACCTACTTACGTTGCACATACATCATGATAACTTCAGCCTTTTCCTCCTACTCCTACTTTCTGATGTTTTCTCGTGTAGAAAGCTTGAGCTGTACTGCACTCCACAGCATCCTCAAAGAGCAACACCTCCATCCAGCCCAGCCACCCCCAGACAGCCTATGACTGTCCCAGTGACTGCATGGAGAAAAGCAGACACCTCCAGGTGCCACCCATAGCAGAAACTGATCACAGGCAGATGACTTCACCTAAAACACCCATTTCTCCATCATAAAGCTATCCACAACACAAAGGAGGTGATAATTTCCAAGCAACTGTGTCTCCCAGGGTGTCCAGCCTTGCTCACATCGGCCTGGCTGTATCACAGAATCATGGAATGGTTTGGTTTGGAAGGAGACCTTGAAGATCCTCTTGTCCCACCCCCTGCCATGGACAGGGACACCTTCCACTAAACCAGGTTGGTCCAGGCCCTGTCCAACCTGGCCTTGGACACTCCCAGGGAAGGGGCAGCCACAGCTGCTCTGGACAGCCTGTGTCCAGTGCATTTTGTAGAACCTGCATGGACAAGCCAGCTCAGCAGTGGAGTGTCAGTGCTCCTGCATGTGCCTGGAGCACACAGCCTTTAAACTGGTGTCTGGCCATGCACTCCAAGGCAAAATCCTCACTAAAGTCTCCAATACACAGTTGGGACCTAAAACATTATCATCCTTAATTGAGCTCAGCCCTTAAATCCCCACACACCTGTGAGACAGAGACTCCTCTAATTGTATTGTCAATGCTGCAGTGAGACTCAGCACACCCTCGTGGGAGTCTGCTAGGAATGGTACTGGGATTTTGGGTCGAAAAGAATCATTTTGGGACAACACAGCTTTGTTGTCAGCCACAGCTTTACAGATTCTGTGGGATGACAACTTTATTTATAAAAAAAATTGTCCCAAATCAGGCTACTGGTCCAGCTTTTACTTACTGGACTGATGGGCCTGAATCCTGTCTCTGAAAGGAATCAATAACAAAAATGAAGAAGAGAGTAAGAACCAAGTAAAGGACAGAAGCATTCTCTCCCTATCCCTGTACACACCATCATGATTAAAAACCGTTGATGAATCTATTTGTCATCAATATCTCTATTCCCTTTTTAATCCCAATATAATAATTTATACCCAACCTCCAAAATATCCCCTCGCAATGTGTTCCACTATTTCATAACTGGCAAAAAACAGTGTGAAAAAATACTGTATGTGTTCTCAAGTGAAAAATCAATTTCAAAATGTTCTCCTTTGTCTGCCCATGGTGTCTCTGCCCAGACATGGGCCCCAGCCCACAGGTCAAATCCCATCTTCTCATTTTGAGTTTAAAAATCACATAAACTGCTCATCTGGTACCATTTCTGTTGTCCATAGAAGGGAGAGAAGAATTAAACCCTCCAATATGTATCTATACTAGACCCTAATTGAAATTATTTTAGTTCACCAATCTCTAATGGTCTTTGATCACAGCATATTATCAACTTACAGGTGAAAAACCAGACTCAAGTTTAGCACCTTACACATGTTTAGGCCAAACCCATGTTACAGACAGAACTGCATCTCTAAAAGAGTTTTTAGGCTGCATTAATTCTCTGTATTTCAATCTGAGAGGACTTGAGGTAGATTTTATCTCCAGGGTTTGATGCAGGAGGGAATTTTGTCTTTAAATGCTCCAGAAACGATTTGCAAACTGCTTTTCCCACCCTCCCTCCCCACACACCTTGGCCCTGCCCATGCTGCAGAGCCAGGCATGGCTGTGGGTACTTACATCAGCAGGTTCCCTGGAGCAGACATGGATCTCTCTTCCCACCTGGTCTGGACCTCAAAGGGATTCCCAAAGGAGCATTTCCTTAGCATGGCCTTCACTAGGATCTTTGAGGAAGAGAACAGAGCAGTGAGAAGAGCAGGACTGACTCCTGGAAGCCAGTTCAAAGGAGCAACAACAGCTTCTTTAATAATTCAGTGGACATTTTACAGCACTACAGCAAAGAGCACAAAGCAAAGGAACCCACAGAACAGCTACTTGAGAAAATCAGGCTGCTGCAGTATCCAGACACAAGGAGTTCACACTGGGTCAAAAGGCCATTTCATGCAGGAACAGAGTGTCCCCTCTCCAAACCTCCTTCACCATCTGAAGCCTTCAGCACAGTACCCTGCTCAGAGGATGTGGTGTATTTCACACATGCCACAGCTGGCAGGCTGGGGATGGTCTTCACAGAGTTCTTGACCTCCTCCTCGGTGACCTCCACCACGGAGCAGTGCTCCTCCTCCAGCCAGTGGCAGTGGCTCTGCACCGCCCCTGCTCAGCCACGGGTGCACCTGCACAGGGGACACACAGCTCTGGGTGGGACAGAAATGGGGGCACAGGGCTCACTGTGGGGGGAGCTGTCAGTACTGCTCCATTTCCCACTTCCAGAGATGCTGCTTAACCAGCTGCCTTGGAAATGGCTGCAGTCTGGCCCAGTGCTGTCACACCTGCTGTCACCAACTAGCACCTTGGGGAACTCAGCACCCTCTGAATCAGCTTTGAAAACCTGAGCTTTCTGGAGCATTTTCATGTTTTTCTCTTACATGCAGCAGGGCAAAGCCATCTTTTCCTGCTGCCTCTCCTTGGCTGTGAACAGGAAGAAAGCCCTGTCCAAGGGCAGGGGCTAAGCACAGAGCCCAGCCTGGCACTGGAGACACATCCTCTGTCAGCATCCAACACAAGTCCCCAGGCACACCAACCATCTTCTGTGCACAGCACTGAGCTCTGCCTTTCCACCCACAGGGCCTTACAGGGTGCCTACAAGAGTTGTCAAGTGAAACCCCATAAATACATCAGCAATCATGGCCTCACTGTGACTCTGCACAGCTGCAGAATCAGTGCAGGTGTAGCAAAGAGCAGTGAGGAGCCTCCCACCACCTTATTCCTTCCTCTACTATGCACAAAAAATGTGCCAACAGAACGGATTCCCACGAGAGGTTAGTGCTGGGGGCAAAATAAGGCAGCAGGTGGCAAGTAAATCTTGATGCAACCACACACCCCTTGTGCCACAGGAAGCCATGCTGTGGCTGGAACCCAGCAGAATATTCCTATTTAAACCTTTTCTTCCAGGCACCTGATGAGGAATTGGCATAAAATTTGTTTTCCAGATCAGAGTCTGGCACCAGGACACGTCCTCCCAGCCCATTTTTATTCACCACATCCTTCCAGGCTGTAGCAGTGCAAAGGCAACTACAGCTGGGTTTTGCCTCCCCTGCAGACAGGGTTTGCCCCAATGGACATATCAAACCTCCATTTCACGTGGGAAGATCATGATGAACACCAAAACTTTCAACAGAAGGGATCCCAGGTGGGTTACTTACCCTTTTCTCATGAGGCCAAACACTGCAAGAAAAGGAAATAAACCATGAATGAAAGAGAAGAGCAGACCGGGCTTATTTGTTATTCATCACCTACAAAAACACATCCATTCCCATACCTGCAAAATCAATTTATCTCCACTCATTTCTCGTCCCTCACCCATGACAAGGACACCAGAGGATGCAAAATGAAAATATTCATCTCTTCAGCACAGACAAATATCCTCCCTCCCGCCAGCTCTGTACAGGGAGACAGCGGATGCTAATTTGTCAGCCACGGTGCTGCTGCTCTGGGTGTCAGCCTTTGTTGATTTGAGCCCTGTTGTACCTCCAAGGGAGGGTGTTTGGTGTGATATTTCTGCTAAATTGCTGATAGCGCAGGAGATGCTGTAAGAACATGCTGCTCCATTTCTGCTGTGTCAATCAGCAGCACACCTACAGTTCTGTCAGAGCCAAACAATCCCTGGCAGGAGTGACTGGAGAGGATTTGTTGGTGTGAGTTGAGGTTTGTAGAGCACATGAGTTTGTGTGTCTGATTAGGGGGTTGGGGGAAAGTGCTTTTCTGATTCTGTTCTGCAAACAGGAGAAGGATCTGCTTTTATCTAGAGTAGGAGAGCTCTTTCCCCATGAACTCTATGGGTATTTCTTGCACCTCTCAAGAAATCTGAGCAGATCCCCTCCCCAAAGCACCAGGGGTGTGGGATCCTCTGAAGCTAAAAACACAACAGGGCAGCCTGAACTGGCTCATCTTGCCCTCCAGGCTGAAGAAGCTGCAGCTTGTGGCAGCATTTTCATTATTCAACCACCCTGTACCTCTGCAGGTTGCTCAGTGCCTGCTGACATCCCATCCCAGATCCCTTCCCAGTGACCACATAGCCAAGTGCTCACAGAAGTTCCTGATCCCAGCAGCCATAGGCAAAGAACAAACACCGCTTCCTCTAGATCTACTTTGCCATGGGGGTCATTTTTGGAAGGAGAAAGTTGCATCAGCTGGTCAGCAGCAGGAGGGAGCAAACCCACTTGCAAGAGGTTCAGCCCTGTGCAGTGCTGAGCATCCACAGCTTCTCCTTTTGCCAAGAGAACTGCAGAGGCTGGAGCTTGATGTGCCTGAACTACTCATGGGATCCCAGGAAGAGGAAAGGGGTGATGGAACAGGGACAACAGGGACACAGCCACTTCTCATCACTCAGGGACCAGCACAACCCCCAGTGGGATTAAGAGATTCCCCACCTGTCCTGCTGCTATTGCTGGGATTGTTCTCTTGCTCCACAGGAAGAGCTTGGTTTAGATTTGGGGTTTGTTTTCTTTTCCCTCTGCAGCTTTCTACCTCAAGTCTCCCCTTCCCTCCATCCCTGGGAGTTCAGCCCTTCTCTTTAAACTATTGCCAACCCAGGAGGAGAAGGCTCCAATCCCATTTTGAGTCCTTGTTGCCTTCTGGCAATGAGCTTTAGAAAAAGGAAAAAATAGAATACGCAATTTGCTGCTGAAAGCTCCCTAGCTGCATCAATGCTTGTGGGGCCTCAGCCTGAGGAACTGAACCATCTCCACCAGCCATGCCCATATCATGATAGTCCTTCCTGGGAGAGGCTGGAGGGAGCAGGAAGGTATAGAGAGGAGCAACAGCTAAGACAAGAATTGCTCTCTGGGACAGAAATGGAGAAACAGGAGCTTCTGCTGTCACTCCAACTCCTTGAAGAACACTTGAGGGGCAATGGGGGGGTTACTGCATCGTAGGTGAGCTGACTGCAAACCGCCGCTACTGCTGGGGAAGAACAACCAGGATGTGCTTATAGCAATTTTGAAGCACCAGTATCTGGTACTGCACAAGCAGGGCTGGGGCAGAAGAGAGGACCTGTCGCACCGTGCTGACAAACTCAAACAGGGACGAAAAGCAAAGTTCATCATGTAACAGACCAGAGCCACTTAATTGTCACAAGAGCACAGAGGAGGGCACGTGGCTGTGAAGCCTCACTTTAATTACAGTGAGCTGGCAGGACCAGGCTTCCTCCTGAATTGTGGCTGCTGTAATGGGAGCATCTCAGGGATGCTTCAGCAAACCTCTCCTTCCGGGCTCACATGCATGACAGAGCCAAAGACATTTGTACTGACAGGCAGAGCTAATTACCCAGATAATGCCTCTCTGATAAAGAACCAGCTCAGAGCCAAGCTAAGGGATTTTCCCTTTGCACGGGCAAGTGTTGCTTTAGCCTTGTCAGAAAAAGAGGGATCCTGGAGATTTCCTCCACACATCCTCCTCCTGACTATTCACACATGGACATGGGTCTTGACATTTCCCTTTGAGAAGCAGCAGGAACCATGTGCTTTTCTCGGATGTATATTTATTATCTAAGTTTACTGCTCTCTTCCTATCAGCCTTACAGCTGGGAACCACAGGGAAGCTGCCTGAGGGAAAGGAGATCCCAGGCTTGTGGAGAGGAGGAATGCCTGGACACAGCAGCTTTCACAACAGCGAGACCACAAGCTGGGGGTAATGACAACTACAAAATGGCCATTAGTTTTGAGAGGGAAGGGTGACAAAATGATTGAGCCAAGGGAACTTATCACCTGTCTTCTGTGATGCTCTCACAGCATTTAGAATGTAATTTTATTTGCTAAGGGAGAGACTTGTACTGCAAGGGCAGAAGCCCGGTGCACAGGCTCCTACCTGCAGCTCCCAGGGAAGTGGGATGATGCTCAAAGGTCCCCACTAACCACCTAAATCCTCTGCTAGTTGAGGGCACACTGATTGAGGGCACACTGTGAGAATGCTGAACAGACCAGAGAGTGTTTCCAGCCCTCCCTCACCTCTCCTGCTTGACAACAACCTCCCTCAAAGTGGCTGAGAGGGAAGCTCTGCTGGGAGAGAGGAGTGTTAGGAACTGAAAGAAAATCCTAAACCAGACAGGCTTAGCTGCCAATGGCCTTAAAACCCTGCTCCTGTGTTTGTCACCTTTGGTACCATCAGTAGAATTCCATCATCAGGCTGTGCCCTATCCACACCGTGCCACCACAGCAGGGATGCCCCCCTGCCTCCAGATGCCCCCCGAGGATCCTGCTGTCACCCCAGGTGACCCAGCCCCTCACAAGCCCACAGCTGAACAGCACGGGGTGTTAGAGCAAGCCAGAGATCACTTCCCTGCTTCTCATCACTGCAGAGTGCAGCTGGCAGTGGTTCAGCAGCTGTTATGTGAGCAAGAGGATGAGAAATACAGGAGCTGTGCCTCCCCTTCCTGCCTGGATGACAACCAAAGTGGATTCTCGAGGGGCTGGAAAGTTCAAGGCTTGCTGCTGGCCTCTGAGAAGCCAGCTTGCTCTGGCTTCTCAGCAGCAGCCCTTTGTTCAGCCACTGCTTTTAGAAACTTGGAAGGAATTTCTCCCCATCACTGAGGCTTGGTAGGAAACAGCATTCCATGCAAAGGTTGTTAGGTACAAACAGAGGCAGAGAGCACAATCACACAAATCTTGTTTCTTAGGAAACAAGATTAAAAAAGAAGAATAAAAAAAGAAAAATCCACTGACAACCTAAATGCTATTGCCTTATTCCAACAGTAGCATAACAAATGCCCATCATAACCCCTTTTCTTTGCAGCTGATTTAGAGATTGAAAATAAGAGGAAGACATGACCTGAGGCATCAAAGAATCAAATTCCATCAGCACAATGACTCCAATCTAGATCTCTCCCTGGACACATTTGCCTTTGCTTTTTATTTGCTGCTTTTTTTACAGAACTTGGCCTTTGTTTTTTCCCCTAGTCACCATCAAAATATCTCCTTCAAACTGAGACACTGAAACCTTTCCAGTGTAAAGGGCTCCTTGGCAGAGCCCCACAGAAGCTGCTGTAACAGCTTAATGTGCCCCATGAGCAGCAGGGTCCTCTGCTCTGGCAGCCAGCTCTGCTTTCCAGTGGGGTCTCCTCCTGGGAGGGAGCACTGGGGCACAAACCTGGCGCTGAAATTCCAGTTTCCATGGTCTAACACATTCCCTGCATCCCCTGATGTGAGCCAGCACACTTTTACAGCCCTCTCAGGCACGGCGGGTGCTCACAGCAACCAAGGGCAAAGCTCTTAGAAGCACTCTCTCATCTTTAATGGAAGGTAAAAAACCGACAAAGTAAACACAACCCATCTACATTTTTTCCCAAATGTGGTGATTGAACTTTTTTCTTGAGAGGTTTTCCTAATTCTAGGCCAGATCTGAAACTCATTAAAGCAGCAGCAATCTTTCCTTTTGCTTTGACAGAAGCTATATTCTGTTCTTGGTACCTATAAACGCTGCCTTTTTGAAGGAAGCTAGCAAAGGGTCCCACACCTCAGCATGAATCAGGAGCCACACTCTGAATTATACCCCAAAATAAACTTTTGCCTGATTTCTTTACAATTTCAGGCGTTGTTATTGCAGCACACTAGTTTAAAGACAATAAAGAAGGCAGCAACACCCTGGCCTCCTGCTAAACCACTGCAAATGTAAATCAGTTATAGAACCAGCACATCATATAATGGTTTGGGTTGGAAAGGACCTTAAAGTTCATCAATTCCAACTTCCTGCCACAGGCAAGGACAGCTTCCACTAAAACAGAGTGCTCCAAGCCCCATCCAACCCGGCCTTGCTCACCAAAGGCCAACCAAGGGCTGATTTCCTCCAATTACCTCTTACTTCTTTTCAACATCTGAGAAAAAAAACACCCTTCAGAGCTAAATTTCCAGCTATTAGAATCACAGTTTCTTCTATTAACTGCTAGTAAGAGGCATTACTGCTGAGGAGCAGCCCAGGCTGGGAAGGATAAGCAAGATGGAAGTTGTCTCAACTCTGGGAGAGCAGAAGGGTCAGGCACACCAGGCAGGTGAGGAGCTAAGCAACCATTAGCCAGTTATGCAATTGGCACTGTTCCTCCAAAGCTTTGAAAAGTCTGCCAGCTCCTGAGCTGGTTTAATGTCTTGGAAAAGCAGAGGTGTGTCCATCACAGCTCGTCCTCCCGGAGAACACAAGCATGGGCAGCTGGGAGGATGAGGAGTGCCAGGTATGTGATTGCAGCTGGGGAAGGGGACAGCCCCCAGTGCCCCAGCCAGGAGAGGAACAAGGACAAGGGACGCAGAGCTCAGCCTTCTGCAGCAGTGCAGCCACCTGCGACTACAATCACACACAGCAGGCACTGCCCTGCTCCCTTCTTTCCACGCACCTCCCAGCATCACCCTCACAGCCCCAGGATCCCAGCTGGGATCCAGCTCAACCCCAAAAGGAGGATGGGGCAAAGTAAAGAGCACATCCCTGCAGTGCTGGCACTAAGGGGGTCTGTATGCCCTGCCAGGCTTCAGGTGAGGCTCAAACAGCCCCCAGGCATGGAGCTCCTCCCGGGCTGCAGCACCTTTAAAGTGTTTGTTTAGATTAGAAAACAAGACTAAGTGGGGATTAACTAACACACACGAGGCTAACCTGCACACAGGCTTTCACTTTTGGTTTTGAATTGACCAGCTAAATCTACATCCATGGAGTTAATCTGCTTTGTTTCCTTGGTGTTCCTGAGCTGTCTGGTCAGGAGTAGAGTGACTCTTGCCAATGAACTTTGTTGTGCTGTTGCTTAATATTAAATCTGGGTTTTGCTGATCCCTTGTTGGGGATTTTTTAAGCACCCTCAAACCCTCGTTCGTAACAGGGTGAAGGAGCCCTGGGCCAGGCTCTTGCCCTGGGGGACAAGGGGACACTGCCAGGGGGTCCCTGTCCTCCTGTCCCACCCCCATGGCCCCGTCCTCCCAGTCCCCGTGTCAGGCTCTGGGGGTCCATCTTGTGGAACATCCTCTGGGGGAGGCTGTGGTGCCAGGGTCAGGGGGGGACCCAGGGGGACAGGGGACCCTGCTGTGCATGAGCAGCATCAGACTTCTCTGGGGGGGAACTGTGAGGGGTGGCCAGGGCAGAGTGACCTCCCCAGTGACCTCACACAGCCCCCTGTGACCTCCCACCAGGCCATGTGATGTCCTAGCCTGCTCTGTGATGTGACACAGCCACCCAGTGACCTCACACAGCCCCACTCTATGATGTCACAGCTCACTCTGGGATGTCACACAACCGGCCCTGTGATGTCTCAATCCATTCTGTGATGCCACAGTCTGTTCAGTGAAATCACACAGCTGCTCTGTGATGTCACAGCCCACTCTCTGATGTCACACAGCCACCCTCTATCATGGCAGAGTCTGCTCTGTAACCTCACAACCCACTCTGTGATCTCACAGCCAGCTGTGATGTCACAGACCACTCTGGGATGTCACATCCCACTCAGTGATGTCACACAGCCATGATGTCCTCGCCTATGATGTCACAGCCTACTGTGACCTTACAGCCCCCTCTATGATGTCATACAGCCACACGGTGATGTCACAGCCTGCTCTGTGATGTCACATAGTCCCCTCTATGATGCTGTAGCTGCTCGATGGCCTCACACAACCCACTCTGTGACCTCAAACAACCCACTCTGTGATTTCACACAGCCCCTTTCTGACATCACAGCTGCTCTGTGGCTCTATGACACAGTCCCCAGAGGTGCTGCTGAAACAGCCCCTGCCAATGCTGAGCACCTGTGAGCTCTGTGTGTGCCCTGCTCGTGTCCCTGAGATGCTCTGGCAGTGCCCCAGCCCTGCTGGGCTGTGCACAGGAGCTGCTCCCGGGCAGAGCTGTCTCCTGCAGTGCTGCCGCTTGCCAGGAGCTCCTCTGTGCCAGGAGCCCAGCCCAGCTCATCAGCACAGCAACAGCACCAGGACTTTAATGACTCCTGTGGGGCTTTGGTGCTGAGGCCCTGAACAGCAGTCCCTGAGAGGGAGTTACAGAAACGTCCCAAGAATTCCAACTAAGAATCAAACTCCAAAGTTTCTGATCTGGTTAATGGGTCCCACTGAGGGACACAACTGAGAAAGTGTCCCCATGTTCCAGTCAGAGCAGGAAATCGGAGGCAGTGATGACAGGTGGGGACAAAGAGAAGCCAGGTCTTGGTGCCTTGGGGCACAGCAGCACCTGTGCCACCAAGGGCTGTGAGGCCCCTTGTCTGGGGATATAAAGAATTATCATGGAGAGAGCGGGGGGCCTGGGTGTTTTCCGGGTTTTTTTTAAAAAAAAAAAAACCCCCCCCCCCCCCAGGGGGGGAAACCCCCCCCCCCCGGGGGGGGGGGGGGGGGGGGGCCCCCCCTGGGGCACTGGGGCCTCCTGGCACAGCCCCAGCAAGGCTGGGCACTGTCACCCCCTTGTCCTGCCTTCAGCATCCCCCCTCCCTCAGATCCCAGTGCCCCCAGCAGAGCCCTGAGTAAGGCAGGAGGGACAGGATCCGCCTTTCCCGGGGCTGGGGCTCAGGCCTTGGTCTTTCTGCTGCCTCCACCCATCCAAGGCTCTGCGGCACTCTACCTATCCCAGGGTTTCTCAGGGGGAGGAGAAATATCACTAGGAACATCAATCTCAGACATTTTCCTGAAAGCTGATATTTTAAGACATCCTTTTATACAGACATGGAGCACCAAATAGCAAGTTCAACAGTTTCAGCTTGAGGAGGTTGTGCCCTGAGAAGAGCTGTGTTAAAAACAGGCTGTTGGAGTTGGCTTTCGTAGATGATAATTGACAGGTGGGAGGGGTTATGATCAAAGTGTGGTTCTAATGGTTGTTGTTGATATTGTTCATTTGTTGAAGGATAATGAGTTTGTTGAAAATGGTTGTATTTTTGGGCAGTTGATATTGTGTCAAATTAATACCTTTGTTTTAAGTTAATGATAGTTATACCTTAGGTTCATAATATACTTCAATGATAGGGAGGATTAGAATGTTCTAGAGTACCGGTGATGTAATGGAAGGAGGAGTCTAAGTATGATTTTTGCATAAAGGGATAAATGCAAGGAGATCATGGGGTGAAGACCGAGCCTATGGCAAGATCCCAGAGAACTGGAAGCAAGCGACAAGCCAATTGAAAGGACTGACAGAATCTTCAGCCAATCACCTCGGACCTTTGGGGAGGGCTTAAGGGCGGTGATAGGGCGGGATTTGTGGGGAATGAAATACAGCGACACAGTGCTCGAGACTGTCTGGCTGCGGGTTATGTGAGCCGCACGCTGGGGCTGCACTTCCCTTTGTCTAATGGCAGACAGCCATTCTAAGCCTCTTACCGTTGTTTGTACTATGTAAATGAGCGAATAAATTCTTTCAAAATTTAAGTAGTGAGAGGACCTTTCTCACAAGCTGGAATCTTTTCAACAGTGTGTGCTGTTCCATCCCTTGCTTAGGGCGAGGATGTTGGATCTTTCAGCAGGCTCCCCTCTCCCGGGGGGTTTCTCTTCCCAGGCAGGCTCTAAAAGCAGAATAAAACAGTGGTGCAAGGCACAGCACAAAGGAAGCACTGGGCTGATCACTTGAAAAAGTGCCCTTGCAGGGACATTTCACGAGCGATCCTCAGCACCCCGGGCTGCAAACAAAGCCCGCTCGGGCCGAGCACAAGATCCCCACAGAGCGCTGAGCAACAGCTGGAGCCCAGCAGGGCCTTGGAGGAGGCAGGGCGAGCCCCGGGCCGGGTTCCAAAGGGGCTGCGGGGCTGGGGGCGATGGCGCCGAGTGCCCTGCCCGTGTGTGCCCTGGGCTCTGCGGCGCCACGGGGACACAGCCCGGGGCCGGGGCTCGGTCCTGCTGCCCCCAGGGCGCTGCCGAGGGCTCCCCGCCCGCCGGGGCCGGGGCGGCGCTGAGGGAGCGGCGCCGCCATTGCTGCCGCCATTGCTCAGGGGCGCTGAGGGGAGCGCGGCTCCCGCCAGCCCTGCTCGGCTGTGAGAGGGGAGAGAGAGAATAGAGAGAGAGGGAATAGAGAGAGAGAATAAAGACGAAGGAATAAAGACAGAGGAAATAAAGACATAGAGAGTAAGGACAGACAGAATAAAGACAGAAAAAAGACAGAGAATAAATATAGAGAGAATATAGAGAGAGAGATTTAAGACAGAGTTCAAAGTTGTTAATGCCACGGCCTTGGGAGACAAGAGTCGTCCATTTGGCAAATGCATTTTTTCTGTAGTTGCATGGTTTTGGGTATTTGGGCATGGAGTTGGTAACTCCCACTCAGACAGCTCGTTCATACCCATCCATACTGGCCACACCATCACAGGCGGGTGATTCCAAATTGATGGGATTGTTTTTGGATCTCCACCTGCTCTTACCTGAAGTTTGTTTTAGGTGTGCTGCACCTTCTAGTTGCTCAGGATATCCTTGAGAGCCTGATCTGATGATTGGACCAATCTGTGCAGTCTTCTCGCTTGCACGCTAGGGATCAATCTCGCCCATTTAGCGATTCCGAGACTTCTGTCTCTAGTACTGGGGTAGAGAAATGCGTTGCAGTTACAGGATGGAAGGTGGGGTGGAGCCATCTCTTTACATCTGACTTCACTTGGAGGTGTGTGGCTTCAAGTGCCCCGTTGGCAAATCTGTGTGGTTGGCTAAATAGATCAGTCTTGACAAGGTGCATACTTTGAGGATGTCGATCTTCTTCAGGGACTTGAGTGGCGACTGTTCAAGGAGGGTCAGCCATTTTTCAACCTTGGCCAAAGTGCTGCACAGGTTGGCTCTGTCAGGGTCTTGCAGCTTCTGCACATCCCTCTGCCCTCTCCAGCCCAGGCTGTCCTACGCTGTCCAGGCCCTGTGCCTCTGTCCCTGCAGGCTGTCGTCATCCCCTGGCTGCCCCACCTTGCTGGCCCCTTCCTTCCCTGACAGCTCTGCGTCCTGCCTGCCTCTGCCTTGGCACACAAAGCCTTGGGCTGATCCAGACTCCTTCTGGGGGATGTGTTGCACCCTAGCACTGCCCTGGGAGAGAAATTTCTTTCTTCTCATGTCTAATGTGGACCTCCCCAGCTGCCTTTGGTGCCATTATTTCTTTGTCAGTCTATTTTTTATAACGAAGAAAAGCTCCACCATCTCTAAATTCCCCCTTCAAGCCCTCCCAGGCTCCTCCTGTTCTGTCCTCAGTCTCTGCCCCACTGAGCCCAGGCTTTTCAGCCTCCATATCCTGGTAATGTGATAAGGCCTCCAAACCAAATCTTGGGAGATTTTTGGGTCCTCTCCAAGGTCTGTGAAAAAGGAAAAAAAGTGGTCAAAGTGCAAGAAAAATTGAGTGCTATTTTTTCCCAAAGCTTGTAATGATAGAATAAGGGTCAATATCTTTAAACTGAATGAGGGTGGATTTAGCTTTGTTATAAGGAGGAAATATTTTACAATGAGAGTGGCACCAAACTGCAACTGTTTCTCTAAAGAAATGGGTGCCTCACTCCAGGAATTGTCCCACATCAGAAGCTTTGTGCAACCTGTCAAAGTGAAACCTCCGTCCCTCCCCAAGGATGGAATTCCTGTTGTGTGGGTTCTCTGATGTGCTGGGTGACCTCACAACACTCCTGGCCAGAATGTCTGCTGAGGGCCAGCCAGGCTGCTGCAGTGACAGTGACCTCACAACCATCACTGCCATTCCAGCCATGTCCCCTGGGCCTGACTCTCCCCTTTCCGCTGTCCCTACCTTGTCTCTGCTGGGATGAGCAGTTTTGTCATTAATCTCTTGTCCCCAGTGTGCTGGGGCCGACTGCTTCCCAGTCAGGCTCCTGTAGCAGAAGTGGCTTTTTCAGAGCCCAGCCAGAAACCACCCCATGAAGCAGCAGCTCTGCAGTGGTGGCCACCAGGCCAGGTTGGGAAGGGAGGCTTCTGGCCATGCCCTGCAAGGAGCTGCTCCTGCCAAGGTGCCTTTGGTGTCTCTGGCTCTCCCTGGCACAGCTCCCACCATGTCACTCTGCACTTGTGCCTGGGGCCTTCACTGGGTTGGTGCTGGCCTGGGGCTTTTCCTCCAATGGGATCTGCCCTGGTCCTGGCACAGGAAAGGCAGGTCCTGCTGGAGCAGGAGGCTCTGCCTGGAGTGGGCTCCAACAACTCCAACAAGGCCCTGTTTGCAAAGCCCCCAGGGGTAATTGCAGAAGTGGGGTCACACTGCTTTTGGGGTGAATAATGCTGAAACCAGCCTGACTCATCCATCCCAAAGTTCAGCATCCTGAGAGGGAGCTGAAGCTGTGGCAGAGATGGTAAAATCCCTGGAGAAAGGAACAACCAAGTGACACCACTGAGAACTTCTCCAGAGCTGCTGAGTTGGCACAGCCTGTGCAGTGCCAGCTCAGTCCCAGTGACTGACAGGGAAGCACTTCAGACTATAAAAACCCTGTCCCAAATTTTAACAGCAGTGACTCCTGACATTTCCCTTCTTGGGGAGGTGTGGAGATTCCTCCCTGGAGTAGGGACGCCCCTCAAAGTCACTGCTCGAGGCTGAGCCCAAGAGATTTGCCCACGGTTGGTGGTTTGAGTGAGTGACGTCAATCTCTACTTAATAACTGGTTTTGCTTTATTACAATTGCTTCAAAATTGTTTCCTAATGCACTATAATAGTTGTTACAGCTCCTATACGGTGCAGTAAATATTTCTGAATAAGATCTTTTTTTCTTAAGTCATGATCATTATCAATTATATCTATACTTACACAAATATATCTGGTTTTCCATCATTAATCCTGTGGGACAAATTCCATAAAGGTTCAACTACACCTCTATAATTCTTTAACACAAAAACCCTTGACAAAATCTGGGGCTGGGATTGGATCCAACCACTCCCAGGCTCCTCTTGCAGAAGGAGTTTACAAAGTCTGGGGGTCCTGGATGGATTTGGGGTTCTATGGGGGTACTGGGGGCTCTTTCTCCACCTCATGACCCAACAGGAGCTTCTCTAATAAATTATACCTGAAACTGCCTGCCCATGACAGGAACCCCTGTGAGTGCCTGTGACATGCTGGCTCTTTGGCAGCCTGGGGACTCCTGGAATGCCACTGTGGAGCCCCTGTGAGTGCCTGTGACAGATCGGTGCCTGAGCAGCTTGAAGTCCCCTGGGATGGTGTCAGAGACTGAAATATTTCGTGCCTCAAACACTGATACAAAGTTTTGCTCATTATAACAAAAACTGTATAAAGAACCTACAACCAAAGAAGCTTCCCTTGAAGCTACTGGACTGAGACTTTGGACTGAAAGTCAAACTGCTGACATTAGATAAAGGGAAACCTATTGTTCAGTCATCTGAGGCTGAGGGAAAGGAATGCATCTGGAAAGGCCAAAGCCACCAGCTGTGCTGAGAATCATCCCTGGCTGAGTTTGGGGTGGGGGGAGAGCACAGCTCACAGAAGCCAGGTTTACACAGACTTCGCCCCCGGCCAAGGAGCAGGCAGGAGGAGGTTTTCAGGTGCGTGGCATCACCTCTGGTGAGAGGCAATAAACACCCATCCTCCATTACAAAAAAATCAGGCACAGCTGTGGAACTCCCAACCCCACAGGCCACATCCACGGGACTGTCATGTGAGAGGCAGCTGAGGGGGAGTCATAATCCATCAAAGACACCCCAAAGTGCTAGGCCTTGCACCACAGGACTGCACGTGATGCAATAGATCCTGCTGCAAGAGACTGGCCCCTCCCCTGGGGGGGACATGTCTGGACACTGCCACCTGGCCTGAGTGTATATTAACCCATGGGATTCTATGCTTTCTTGGGGGGACCAGCCTGGAGACTCTTAGAATGTCCCCATGGAACCCCTCTGAGTGCCTGTGACAAATGGGCTCCTTAGCAGGCAGCCATCACCAGGACATGTGGCTGTGGTCAGTTTCCATGGCAATCATCCCCAGGATCCATCCCTATGGTCAGTTTCCGTGGCAACCATCACCAGGACCCATTGCTAGGGTCAAGCCCTTGGCAGCTCCATGGGGAACTGATGGCAGGGTGGTTGCCATGGACACAAGCTCAGGCCCCGAGCCAGAATCCATTGCCATGACAACCATTTGCAGTCCCATTCCAAGGAGATGGATAATCATGGGATCACAGAACCACAGAACTGGCTGATTTGGGAGGGACCCATCAGGACCATTGAGTCCAACTGCTGGTCCTGCACAGGACACCCCAACAATCCCAGCTGGGGCCTGAGGGTAGTGTCCAATGCTTCTGGAGCTCCGACAGCCTGAGAGCTGTTACCGCTTCCCCGGGGAGCCTGTTCAGTGCCTGAGCACTTCCTGGGGGAAAAACCTTTTCCTGAGATCCAACCTCAACCTGCCCCAACTCAGCTCGAGCTGCTCCCTCCAGTCCTGTCCCTGGGCACCAGACTGAAGAGGTTCCCACAGTACCCAGCCAGCGACACACTCCCAAGGGTGTTGCCAGCTGTGATGCTTGGTTTCCTTGGGCCGGGGCTTAAGAATGGTATTCCCCAATTTCATGCTCCCGCTAAAACCACTCTGCATCTCGCTCTCTTCCCACCTCCAATGGAAAGCACAAAAGGCAAAGATCCTGGACTGGGATAAGAACAATTTACTGGGAATGAGATAAAGAACGAACAAGAATAGCAACAATACTAGAAGTAACAGAAGACATAAAAAAACAATTTACAGGGAAAACTGGGACTGCATCAACTGGCTCTTCCCAACCATGAATTTTCTCCCGTCCCAAAAGGACACCGTTCTGCTTGGAGGCCAGTCCCTTTCCCTGCCCCTGGCAATGACCTGAGTGGGATCAAATATAATGATGGGGGCATGGCCAAACCCTCCTGTGCTTCAATCCCAACTCATATGATTGCCAGGGGCAGGGAAAGGGACAGGTGTCTTCCAGACATGGATCATAGAGAACGTATGTGACCAGAGCTCTTCCCAGTGTGGGTCCTGCAATGGGGGATGAAGACAGACCAGAGGATGAAGCTCTTTCTGCAGTTGGGGCACTCACCAGGCTGCCCTTACTGATGCCTCTGCTGGTGTTTGCTCATGTTAGAGCTGTCTGAGAAGCTCTTCCCACACTTGGGACACACGTAGGGCCTCTCTCCAGTATGGATGCGCCAGTGGGTGACGAAGTGGGACTTGTATCTAAAGCCCTTCCCACAGTCAGAGCAGCAGAAGGGCCTCTCCTCCAAGTGAATCTGCTGGCGCTAGATGAGATTGGAGCTGGTCTGAAACCTCTTCCAACACTCGGGGCACTGATAGGGCCTCTCCCCAGTGTGGATCCTCTGGTGGATGATCAGCTGGGACCAGTTCACGAAGCCCTTCCCACATTCCCCACATTCATAGGGCCGTTCCCCGGTGTGGATCTTCTCGTGGCACATCAGGTTGGAGCTCCTCATGAAGCTCTTCCCACACTGCCCACACACATAGGGCCGTTCTCTGGTGTGGACCATCTTGTGGTGGATCAGGTCAGAACACTGGCTGAAGCCCTGCCCACATGCCCCACACTTGCAGGGCCATTCCCCACTGTGGATCAGGTGGGAGTCCTGGTTGTAGTTTTTCCCACGTTCTTCACACACGTAGGGCCTTTCCCAGTGTGGATCCTCTGGTGGCGGATCAGCTGGGACCTCCACCTGAAGCTCTTTCTACATTCCCCACACTTGTGGGGCTTCTTCCCATTGTGAAGCTGCTCACGGACCAACACCTCTGAGCACTCGTTGAAGCTGCCACTGCCTTCCTGGCACAGGGTGGGTCTTTCTGCCTCAGAGCTCATTGGGCTGGGTTTGGAACCCCTCCTCATGCAGGATCTCTGGGGCTTTTCATCCCCATTGGATTCCTGTGCTGTGGAGCTGCTCAAAATGGCCTCTTCCACGAAGTTCTGTCGGTGAGATTTGTCCTCCCTGGCCTCTGTCCTCAGCTCGTGCTCTGGGGGAGGAAGGACAAGGAGAGGATGGGATTTGCCTCCGTGCCAGAGAGAAGGGGAAGGAGATCCCCCTAATCTGTCCCTAGCAGGATCGCGGTGGCAGCAGGGTTGTCCTGCAGCTGGGGCCAATGCTGGGCTGGGAGATGGAGGACAAGAGAAGGGGAAAAGGGCAGTGACTTCCTCCTCACCTGCCTGGGGGTCCTGGGGCATCTTCCTCACAGCCTCCTCTCCTCCATCTGGCCAAGGCTTGGGAACAGAAAATCCTGTTATGGGGAAAAATACAAGGTATAAGCACCTTGGGTTCCTCCTGCCCAAGTCCACATCTGGAAGTCACTGGGCATCAGGTGTCCACAAAAACTGCCAAAACACCAAGATTCAGTCGCCCAAAATACACAAATCATCAAGATGCAGCAAAAACACCCAAGCAGGAGTTTCCCCTCTCTGGTCTCTCCACACTGGGCTGTGGGGGGTCCCCCTATCTCAGCCACTGCAAGTCAAGCATATGTTGGTGTTCCCCCTCTCTGGGCTGCTGGGGACCCTGGGAATCCCAGAGGTCCCCTTCTTCCAGGCACCCCAGTTTGGTGTAACAGGGGTTCCAGGGGTCACCCCTGTCTGAGGTCCTGTTTCAGGCACCCAGGGTACCCATGGGTCTCCCTTGTCCATGCTCCCAACCCCAAACCTGGGGTCAGGCCACCCCAATTCCTCAGAAGCCCAGGGAGGGCTCAGGTGTCCAAGCAGCCGTGGCCGAGGGCAGCTGAGAGGGGAGGTCAAGAAGGGCACCAACTACATGAAATCCATCCCCAGTTGCATTCAAGTGCCCGTGTGCCTGAGGCAAGTGGTGCCTGTGCCTGCCCAGCAGCACCAGCCCAGTGCTCGCAGGGTCCCTTGGGGGCTGCACTGCTGCCACAGAGAGCTCAGCATCAGCGGGGCTGGAGCTGGCAGGGAGCGGCCAGAGGGCTTGGGCTCTGTGCCCAGCGGCTGCAGGGCCGTGAGCTAGAGAAAGAGCCCAGAGGAAGCCCCGGGTCCCTGCGCAGGGTACCCTGTGTCCCCCCCAACCCACGCTCCCCACTTCCCGTTGCGGATCTCATCCAGCAATTCCATGCTCCACTCCCTCGGCAGCCACGCCAAGCCCTGGGCACAGAGCTCCATCAGCCCCCGCTGCCCCCTCCCCAGGTATCCCCACAGCCAGGGCTGCCTCTGAGCAAGGCGGCCATGGAGCCCAGCTGCAGGGGCAGGGGGGACACGGGGAGCCCAAGGTCTCTTTGCCATCACTTCACCCTCTCTCCCTCAGCCTTTGCCCTGTGAGCCCAGCTCAGCCCAGTCCCACAAGTCCGCCGCCGCTCCCCGCGCCGCCCGGGCCTCAGCCCTGAGCAGAGAGCTCTGCCTGGGGGGCTCCCGGCCAAAGGCAGTGACTCCGGTCTTGGGCAGCTGCTCCCCACATCCACAGCGCCTTCAAACCACTCAGCATGTCTTACAGAAAAAGCAACCTCCCCCCGGAGAAAAACCGCAAAAACAAATATTAATCCAACCAACCACTTCCACCCCTTCTCGTGCGCTTTCCAAGGGACACCAATACCTCAGGAATTCCCCCAGATCCAGACAAAAAGCTACTCCAACGGAGGGACTTCCAACACCCACCTGCCCCTCGTCCCTCTCACGCAGATGCCAGCAGCTGCCCCGGTGTCGTGGGAGGGGCTTTGGAGTATGGAGGCTCTGCGGGCTCCTCCCAGTCCGTGCCCACCCCGGGGCTCATGTTTAGCCTGGGCTGTCTTGCTGTTCTTGGCTCCTGCACAGTCCCAGCCACCCCCCACACAGCGGTCAGGGCTCAATTCCGTGGCCCCCAGGGGTCTCCTCTGGCAGTTGGAAAACAGCCGGTAATTAAACTGGGCTCTGGAAAGTAGTGATTTTGGTGCTCCCAGGCCAGGCCAGAACTGAATCTTTGTTCGTTTTGCCTTGGTGCAGAGGCCGTCGGGGCGTTTTCTGCACCTAGTTCCAGCCCCCAGCGCTTGCTGCATGCTCTCCCTGCCAATGTCCCACTGCCAGTGCTCAGTCCTTGCTGTCACCTGCTGTGGCTGGCCATGAACAGAACTCCTGGACTTTCACTTACAACTGCTGTGCAACCAAAACGGAGGGACCTGGACCTGCGTGAATCCAAAAACTGGCAGAGGAGCATCTCTCAAGGGGGAAATCTGCCCCTCCTGTGCCAGCCCATGGCCATGCTGGAATTCTCTTCTGCTGCTGGGGAACTTGGGGGGGTCTGGCTGAGCAGGAAAGGTAACCCTGAGCCACGAGCTTTCCTGCGCTGTGTTGCAATGTGCTATTGGATTTTTTGTGTATTGATGCTGCTTGGGATATTTCTCTCTAGCTGGAGTCTGTATGATTTTTCCCCTCCTTAACCCCTCCCCTCTGGCTTTCCCTGGTTGTCTCATGTGAGTTTACTCCTCCCTTCGTCCCCCTCCTGATAACCCCCTGCAGAAGCCGGACCCGGGGTTTGCGATTTGGGTTTTCCTGGACCCCACTCCTTCCTCTGCCTCTCCACCCCTCTCCACCATCCCTGAACCCTCCCCTTTTTTGACCTTAATAAATCTCCTGGAAACCTCAAATTGTGATCCTGCACTTCTTAAACTGCCGCGCCTCTACAGCGAATCATGTCTACAGCAGCCCCACAGCCCGCCGCATCCGTGTGCGTTCCAAGCGTGTTTTGGCTCGGAGCAGCTTATCCCACTTTGCAGCGTGGGGAGGCTGCCTTTGAGACTGCATTGCTGCAAATGGTGGAGCAAAGTTTGTGTTTGTTTAAAAAAAAAAAAAAAAAAAAACCTCGGCACAGAAAGACCTCCCCTGTGCTGTGCCCTTGGCCAGGGGGAATTGTGCCACCAGAGCTGTCCCTAAATTTCTTCCACCAAGCAGCTTTAGGACATGAAAAATGGAGAAGCCAGAGCTGGTTCCAGCTTTCTGGAGCTCCCCAGAAGAATCCTGTGTGTGAAGCACCCTGGCCAACAGGGTTTACGTCCTAGGGGAGTGGAATTCAGAGCCCTTTCCGCCCCCATGGGCTGAGGGTCTGGCACTTGCCATTTCCAATGGCCCTTCAGCTGCCAAAGGTGCCTTTTTCACTCAGCTGAGAACAGTCCTGCTGAAAGCCTGCCCTACACCTGCTTTTCCTGCAGATGTGCCAAGGAATCCTCATTCCCTGCACACTCAAGTCCTGTGTGTGTGCAGGTGTAACTACTGAAGGATGGAACTACTCAGTTCAGTTGGGTGGGGTTTTTTTTTCCTACTTCATCTTCTTCTTTTTTTATTTTTTTAATTAACTTCCCTGTCAGGTCTGAGTTCTGAGTGTATCTGAAGATACACTCTGTAAGTTCTGTAAGAACTTCTCTGCAGAGTTCTGTAAGTGTATCTGAAACTTGTCTGTGGATTGTGGAGGTGGCCAAGGTGACCTTCCTCAAGATGTTTGCTTAGGAACCCTCATCAGCCCGGGCTGGGTGGGTCAGTGGCCGGTCAGTTGTGTTAACTGGACGCAGGTCTGGACGCTGCTCGCACAGCATCTCCAGGGATGGAATGTTGGGGCTTCCAGTGTTGTGTCACACAGACGGGAATGCTGGGGCTCCCTGGTCCTGTCCCACCCACAGCAGCTCTGCCAGCTCCTCGTAGGGGGACAAAGCCTGAGTCAAAGGGTGAGAATTGCAGAATGGGCTGAGCTGGGAGGGACCCACTGGGATCATGGGATCCAACCCCTGGCCCTGCACAGGACACCCCAACAATCCCAGCCTGGGCCTGGGAGTGCTGTCCAAACACTCCTGGAGTTCTGGCAGCCTTGGGGCCATGCCCATTCGCTGGGGAGCCTGATCAGTGCCCGAGCAGCCTCTGGGGGAAGAAGCTTTTACTGATCTCCAGCCCAGACCTGCCCCAGCCCAGCTCCAGCCATTCTCTGGGTCCTGTCCCTGCTCTGCCGGGGCAGAGATCAGAGTTTGCCCAGAGAAGCTGTGGCTGCCTCTGATCCCTGGAAGTGTCCAAGGCCAGGTTGAACAGGGCTTGAAACAGCCTGGGATAGAGGAAGGTGTCCATACCCATGGCAGGGGGTGGAATGAGATGGGCTTTAAGGTCCCTCCCAACCCAAGCCATTTTGCAATTCTGTGATTCTGTGAGAGATGCTCACAAAGCTCTGTCTCAGCTTTATCTCACCAAAATGTTTGGTCCCAACAGCAGCGATGGGTGGGATCATCTCCTCCTCCCTCTCACTGTGGCTGTAACTCACCCAACAGCAACAACTGAATAATGTCCCTCATGGGGCAGTGAGTGCCAGAAAGGAACATTGCTCCTTGGGGAAACACAGTGTCCTTGGACTTCAGCAGAGCATTGAAATGAGACCCCTGGAGTACCTCAGCACCAGGAACTCTCCTCTTACTGGACTTGGCCCAGGAGATCTCCCAGAGCAGCTGCAGAGCAGAGTTGCTGTCAGGAGGAGGGATGTTTATCAAAGTTTGATGCAGATCAAAACAAGCTCTGGCACTATTCCCCATTTCTGTTTGTCACTGGGAAATACAGAAGCACTGCTGCAGAAGGGCCCAGGTACCCCTTGGGTTTCATGCAGTCCCAGCAGGGAAGGGACAGCTGGTTCTATTTCACCCTCATCCAAAATTCAGTGTATTAGGGACAGAGCCCCCAGAAGGGTGAGTTGCTCTTGGCTCTAGAGAGGTGCCCGGCTCTAGAGAGGTGTTGGAGGTTTAACAGATGGTGAGTCGCCAAGGGCTGTTGTGGGACACAGCTCTGTGATAAATCACAAATGTGATGCTTTGAGGCATGCACAAGGGAGCTGTGAGGGATCAGCTTCTCCCAGCCCCTCTGCACGCAGGAAGCCTGAACATTTGGGACAGCCAGAGGTTTTCCTTGCTGTGGTTATATCCCTGCTCCATTGCAATGCTCAGTTTTGAGTTCCAGCAAGAACCAGGACTTGGTTTTTCTGCCATTCCAAAGGCATAAGGTGATGGATTGCACACTTGGGGTCCTGTGACGCTTTAGGAAAGTCGTGTTTTGAACTTTTAAACAAAACACACCATGGTCATGATCCTGGGGTGCCTTTTCAGTGCCAAGGCATTTTTCCATGGCACCTCCCAACGTCCCCATGCCACAATCTCAGTCCCCCCAGGGTTGCTGTGTTTGGTTTTATCCCCTGATGTGGAGACACAGGCGTTTTCCCAGCTGGACAGTTTGTTAGGAGTTCCTCCATGAGCTTGCAGATTTTGGGGTTGGGAATTGGAGGAATTTTGGGGCTGGGAATTGGGGGATTTGGGGCTTGAAATTGAAGGGATTTTGGGATGGGAACAGGGGGATTTGGGGTTGGGAATTGAGAGATTTGGGGGAATTATAGGACTCGGAATTAGGGGATTTCAGGGAATTTTGGGGCTGGGAATTGTGGGATTTTGGGGAATTTCAGGGCTTAGAATCAGGGGATTCTGGAGCTGGGAACTGGGAGGATTTCAGTGAGGGGGAACTGGGAGTTTGGAGGGGGATTTTGGGAGATTGAGGGGCGATGCCTGTATAACTTGGGTCAAAGTTATGAGATGCTTATATAGCTTGAGTTATAAAATATCAGTATAACCTGAATAGTAACTTTCTATACCTATATGACCTGAATCATAACTTTCTATATCAATAGAACCTGAATTATAACTTTCTATACAATGTAATAGCTAGTATATGGTTAACTAGTTGCTTAATGCTTGGATAGATGAAAACAAAGACAATAAAAAATCCTCACCAGGTGGACAGTTTCAAAAATGGACATGTATAGTATCAAAAATAGACATGTATAGCTATACTGGGAAGCAGCAGGATGTACTAATGAGAAATTGGCAAATGTAAAGTCAATTAGCCACAAAATAAAGAATTTAGACTAGTTAGAGCCAGAAAGACCAAGGATCACCATAACTGTGCATGCTCCAAAGACAACGTTGAAAAGTTCAGGTGCGAGGAAGACCTTGAGCCTTCATCGAAGAAGACCCCCACGACCACTGAATAGGGGAGGCGCAAACGCAGTGCAAAAGAACTATTAATAACCATGAGATCATATTACATAAATTAGTTCCAGCGCCTATATGATGATGTTATAATGACATAGTAACATTAAGAAATACTTACTGTATAAGTAAACCACAGCACTTGACAAAGGTGGGTGAGTTAGGTGGAGAAATCCCCCTCACCTCCAGCGCTTTAATAAACAAATACCTGCTCTGCAGACACCTGTCTATGGGGTTTTATTTCTAACCTATCTTTTTGGGCATCACGACCCTATGGAATCATGGGCTGCAGGTGGATTCTCTGCTCTATCCTGGCATGCAGGTGGAGAATGACACGTGAGGCAGCCTCCCAAGTGTCCAGCTGTGCCATGGATGTGGGGGAAATTTGGGGGGCACCCCCCTGCACCCCTGACCCCACTCCTCCTCCCAGCTGGGCGTGGAGCTGCTGGGACATGGGTAGGGGTCCTGCTGCTCTCCCCCCCAACGCACAAGTTTCGGGGCACTTGGAAGCCATGCTGGGGGTGAGGTTGGGCCAATATGGGGAGGGGGCTGGGACAATATGGGTGGCTTTTTGGGGTGGCCCAGTGTCAATCCCTGCCCCAAATTTCGCCCCTCCTCTGGCACCCTAAATATCACCCGCACCAATGACGCCGATGTCACCTGCATACCTGAGGAATTGCTGGGGGTTCCACACCGAGAGCATGGCAGGGACAGGCACAGGTGTAGGGGGCTGAGCAGGGTGTGGGGACAGAAGGGGTGATGGCACTGTCTGCACAGTGTCCCTGTGACCTCTCCTCCAGACGCTGGGGGGGCAGGAGCTCCCACCCCTCACTGTCACCTTTCTCTGTCCTTGAGGAAACGGTTCAGGCTGGTGAATGCCAGCACTGTGTGTGAGGGCAGAGTGGAGTTCCTGGTGCTGGGGTCCCAGGAAATGCTTTGTGCCTTCATATGGGACCTCTCAGACACCCACATTCTCTGTGGCCACCTCAAGTGCATGTTTTCAAGTCATTCCCAAATTTTTCAAGAGGAACCAGACGTGACTAGAGGGACTCATTCCACTGGGATGGGACTGAAGCCCACCTGGAGCAGTGCTCCCATGGGAAAGCTGCTGCTGTCTTTTGCTCAGGTGAGTGTTGAGCAAACTCGAGCCCAGCTGCAGTGGTGCCCAACTGCCTTGAGCAGCAGCAGCAACAGCAGCAGCAGCTGGGAGTCCCCACTGCCCCCCGGGGTGGTGACATCTCTGCTGTCCCCAGGCCCTGCCATCTCCATGTCCCAGCGGCTGGTGGGTGGCAGGAGCTGGTGCGATGGGCACGTGGAGATCCTGCAGTGCTGGATGTGGGGCAGAGCCTGGGGATAAAGTTTTAAATTTTTTTTTTAAAAAAAAAAAAATTTAAAGGGGGGGGGGGGGGGGGGGTTGGGGAATTTGTTTTTTTTTTTTTAAAAAAAAAAAAAAATTTTTTTTTTTTTTTTTTTTCCTGGTCTAGCAGTGGGACATGCAGGGGCCAGCATGGTGTGCTAGCAGCTGCAGGGTGGCAAGGCAGTGACAGCCTACACCCCCAGAAAGCTCAGCAGGGTTGGGACCTGTGGGGCTGTGAGGGGTTTGCTGGACAGGGCACGAGGCCAACCTGCCTGCCTCTGCAGCACCTCCCTGCCCAATTGGGCAACGTTTGCAGAGGTCGTGGAGGGCGTTGGAGTCATATGTTGGGGTGAGCAACTGTGCAGGGGACCCCAGGTGACAGACTGGGGGTGGCCCTGACAGTGGTCCTGCCACAGGGAAAGGGCAGGTTCATTGCTGGAGGCACCACTGAGAACAGAACTGCCACCAGCAGATCCAGGGATGGGGAGGAGATGCAGGGTGGCTTCAGATGGGCAAGAGAGCAGTGCTGACAAACAGGGACACCATGGCCACATGAGCAGGGCATATGGAAAAGGCTTTGTGCCAGCCCTGCTCAGAGGGGACTCTCAGCATGGCCCTGAAGATCTGCACATAGGAGAAAACAATGCACACAAAGCACCCTAAACAGGCACTAACCACAATAATGTGAACGGTAATGTGAACGTGAGCATGAGACCTTGAGGAGCTGGGGGATTTCACAGAAGAACTGGCCCAGGGCATTGCCCTGGCACAGGGGCAGGGAAAATGTCTTGGCTGTGTGCAGCAGAGCAATGAGAAACCCCACTGGCCCAGGCAGCTGCTGCCGTGTGGACACAAGCTCTGCTGCCCAGGAGTGTCCCATAGTGCAGGGGTTTCCAGATGGACACAGAGTGGTCATAGCATATGGCTGTGGGAAGAAAACACTCTGCAGATGCAAAGCAAAGAAAGAAAAACAGCTGAGCAGCACATTTTGCATAGGAGATGTCCCTGGTATCCCAGAGGGAATTGTGCATGGCTTTGGGGACAGTGGTGCAGATGGAGCCCAGGTCAGTGAGGGCCAGGTTGAGCAGGAAGAAGGACATGGGGGTGTACAGGTGGTGGCCGCAGGCTACGGCGCTGATGATGAGGCTGTTGGCCAGGAGGGCAGCCAGGGAGAGGCAGAAGTGCAGGAGCTGCAGCTGCCGCATGTCTGCGAATGGCAGGAGGAGGAAGTGGCTGATGGAGCTGCTATTGGACATTTGCTGTGTCTGGCCATGGGGACCTGTTCATGGAGAAGAGGACAGTGACAAGTTAGGAGAGTCTGCTTTGAGCCAAAGCTGTGCCATTCCCTGCAGACTGTCCGACTGTGACTCATCCATCCTTGTTCCTTCTATGGGAAACCTTCAACCAGGTCCCTGACTGAGCTCCAGTTGTGCTGTCTGAGTGTGCCATGAGCAGCCAGGCCTGTGCGTGGGGCTCTCGAGGAGCCATCCCTGCCCTGCTGCCCTGGGTTTGTGGCCATGTAGCAGAGGGACAAGGCTGAATATTCAGGATTTGTCAATGGAATCTTTCCTACTGCAGAAAGGCTTGTTAGCCTTTTCACTCTCAGTTCCACAGGACATGGATGGCAGGAGTGAGTTTTAGGAAATGTCTTCCAACCCAGACATCATTCCAGATTCTCCAGGGTCAGAAATCCCCAGCATTTTTGCTGCACTCAGAGTTTGCCACTGAGAGATATGAGAGGCAAAAGATTCCTTGTGGCTTAGGGCAAGGTGAGGGGCTGGATGGGCTTTTTCCCAGCTGCCCTGGGTTTGCGCCTTTGGCTGGAATCAGAGCACAGTCACACTCCTGTGTCACCCTGAGATAAACCAGACCCTGCCGAGACCAGAGGGATCACTGAATGTCTCACCCTCTCTAAAGGTCTCTGGGCAAGGTCTCAGCACCCCCTGTTCTGCCAAGGACACTCATGGTTCCCTTGACAAACCCAACAGCATTTCCTCAGTTGTGGCATCTCTGCACTTTCCCGTGGGACGTTCAGGGAACTCCGAGAGGCTCTGGCACAGATATGCACACAGGAGGGCAGCTCAGACCTTGGGAGGACACAGCAAGGAGATCCCCAGGTGTGCTCATGATGGTATCTCATGGAGGGGGGCTCAGCTCATTCCCCTTCCCTGTGGAGTGCTTTACTCACAGCCCCACAGGTCACAGGGAAGCCTGGATACCTCATTCCCATGGAGACACCTGGCTGGGAGGAAACCCAAGGGAAGTGCCTGTCTCAGCTGCTGCTCCAAACCCCAGAACCTCCATGAGAGCACAAGATAACAATGACAATATCAGAGGAGTTGAGAAACAAAAGAAGATGTTGTGGTGCTGTGCCTGAGATGGCAGGGCAGAGACAGCCAGGCACTCAGGACAGTGGTCCCTTATCGCTGTTCCACACGGCGTGACACATAAAGACATGACTCCAGGCCAAGTAAAAAAGAAAGGCAGAAGCCAAGTTTATCACTACGAAGTCTATTTTATATTATTTTCTAACATTCATGCCATATAACTATTGGTTTATAAACTGGTATTGTACAACATCATTGGCTGGCTATTCCTAGCACACATGTTCTGTGAGCAACAGACTCCCTTTTGAAGGAGTGCATTCCAGGCTGTTTTCCTGATTGTTGTTTATCTGTTCTTGCTTCTGTTTCTCACGGGTACGAAGCAGCTTGCAACACGGTCGATGTCTGTGAGCAAAGGCAGGCTAGTTGTCAGTTCCCACAATTTCCCCTTTTTGTTTTAAAGAATCAGAAAGGCAGCATTTGAAGTCTTTCTGTGGGGCCCTTACAGAAAAATGACAAACATTTGCACAAAGAGGGAAACAACACAGATGACATTTACAATCAAACATTTCATTTTCATGAAATACTTAATTGGAGTTTCTTGATGTTAGCAAGATTGCCAAATAGTGTGTACAATAACATTAACATTGACTAACAAACTTAACAAAGCAAGTGAAATCAAACCCATGCTATAACTAAAACTAAAACTGAAACACACTTCTATAAATCTAAGAATACACTTTTATAAATCCAAGAACATAAAGATACCATTACTTTCTCTTGCAAAGAGTGCAAGGATCTTCTGAAGTTTGCTTGTTGGGATCATGACACTTTTTGACATTGCTTGTGGACTGCAACAAGAGAAAATGATTCAAAGGAACAGGATTATTAGAATTTGATACCACTATAAGATGACCGATGTGTACAAAGCTTTTGCCAAATAGCTTTGTGAGGTTTTTCCTTTCCCCCCCTTTTTTTTTTTTCCAAAGGGAATTTCTTTACATTTTTTGCTTTGGTCTTTTTCTGTTCTTTTCAAATTGTGGTTCAAAGAACATTGAGCCTTTTTCTGGGATGTTGTTACTTATATTGTGTTGGTGATTTTTTGTGTTTTCCTTTTTGAATTGTGTTTCAAAGGGCCATGAACATGGTTAATAATGAGTTGACATGTGGGAAAATGGGGAATACCAAATTTACATGTGGCATCCCACAGTTGCAAAAACTGCTGCGTCTCCTGAGAGACACAGACAGGGTTGTTGTCAGTTTGCACAGAGGAAGGTATGCCTAGCAAAGGCAAGCCTAAGTGCCAACGAGCAACGGCACCAGGACTCTGTCTACCTGTATGCACAAATGCACACATGGCAGAGAAGATTTGGTGGGAAAGGGCATGTGACGCTTCAGCTCGTGCTTACTTACCCGATATAGAAATGCCATCCACGCAGGGTTGGCTAGCTTACCAGGTCTGGCAATACCTTCTTCCGCTTTGAGTCTTGTCAAATTGGTGTAGGTTCTTACATGTAATACATAATAGAAATGGGTGCGGTCTTGACATGCACTCCACGGAATTCTCAGCAGGGAAAAAAGAACAACATTATTAACTTCTACTAAAAATGAACACTCAAGGTGATATGTAGCATCTGTAACCAAAACTGAGATAGAACCAATAGAAACTGAGCCAATAGAAAATTTTGGTGGTACAAAGGAAAGATGCTGGAATGCAACAGCCAGTGCTCTTAATTTAATCTGCTGAGCAAAGCTCGGCATGTGACTCTCCAGCACCTGCCACCCAGACTCGTCCCTCCAGGTGATGCCTAAAATGCTGGTAAAAATGAGACGCAGACACTGCAGTACAGGGAAAAGGGTATTACCTTGGTTTAATAGGATCCCCGGTGCACCTTCGTCAAAGGTGGTACCACGACGAAAAAAGACCCAGGTACAACGCGTATACTATTTTATGGACCTCACCAATTAGCATACCTATCTAAAATCCCCCAATAAGAAACCTAACAAAGGAAGTAATTGCCCCCTTATTCTAATTACCTCCCCCCAAAAAAGGCTACAACTTAGTTTACAAAAACATTTTCCAGAGATGAGGCTCCATTCAAGGTTGGTGCCTCATGTTCTTGAGATTGTGGGGATGTTTCGTCTTCCCCAAAGAATTCTGAACTAGGGTAGAGTACAAAAGTTATAAACATGTGGGCTAAGATATAGGGAGTAAAAAGTACAGGAATAGGAAAGGATATAAAGTATATAAAAAGGGTATAAAAGTATAATGAAAAAGGACAAAAAAACCCATCAGGCATCACAGGCAACATTGGCTCTTTCCTTTTTTCCTGACCAAGCAGCAAAGATAGTGAGTCCTTGCAAAGGCACACAATCGTCCTGTGGCCATGATGACAAGGTGTTTAATTCTGTCAGTTGTAACTTGTGGCTGGGGAGGTGGTGAGGAATTCTCTCTAAATTCTGTTTCTTAGATTGGTGAGGCAAAAAGACCCATATTTCAAAGACACCTGTAGGAAAGAGATCTGGAGTGACAGGAAACACAGCATCAGCAACAATCCGGTGCACTCGGCAAACCTGTTGCACTGAGGCAGCTCGCTGCACCTTTTCCTGTGCTCGGTCTTGCGTCTTGGGTTAGGTTGCTTGGTGAGGGTACGGTTACATCCCTCGGTGGACCGGCGGGGTAGATGGTTGATGTAAGATTCACGATATGGATGCCAGCCTGCTGGAAAAGAGGAAAATATATGTAACCTTGTTGGAAAAGAACCAAACATACCAACAACAACATTATAAACTTGTTGCTGCTTCGTGGGATGAAACCAGTGAAACCACAGGCAGCGACAGCTGGGGGTCGACCTGACTATAACACACATCTTCACAGAAGTATCGGTGTCATGTAGTTTATTTTCAGGAAGCAAGCATTATTATATACAAAAGCACTGTTTACGCAACACACTGGTACATATAATTGGATAAAAGCTTAAGTTCACGCCCTAATCTACCTTGCTAATTGGCTGAGGCTTTTGATCATGCTTCTCCTAGCATTAGCTAAGGCTCTGTCTATGTAACTTCTTTATCTTGTTTAACATTCTTTTATGATGCTCACATTTTTGGCCTTTTACATTCTGTTATCTGCTGGGAAAGAGACTTCAGAGTTGTTCACACAGGTTGAATTAAGCTTAAGAAACATATTCATATGGCTTCGTTCTGCGAGCCAGGCTCCAACAAGCGACGACATCGCAGGGCTAGCAAAAGCAGCAAAGGGGGTGTCAGGAAAATTAATCCACAAACACCAGAGGTTTATGTCCAAAAAGGAGACAGAGCGAGTCCTGTAACTTTATTCATGAATAAAGGGAGAGGTTATGTGTGGCTAGCACAGGTCCTTCCGGGGGAAATTTTTTTTTTTTTTTAAAAAAAAAAAAAAATTTAGGGTTTTTTAAAAAACCCGGGGGGGGGTTGGGGGTGGGGGGGGGGGGGGGGGGGGGGGGTTTGGGGGGGATAATTTGGGGGTTCTTTTAAAAATTAAATATAAGAAAAAAAAAAAAAAAAAAGTCCTCTTTTTTTCTTTCTTTTTTTGAAAATTGGTCTTTTTGTCATGGGCATTTCCCATGGGGTCTCTCAAATTGATAGAGGACGCAGCCTCTTTTATCCTAATTTCCTGGCTGCAGGTTCCCTCTCTCTTTCCCCATTGGCTGAGGTACTCGAGAGGTACAGATTTCCCGGAACGCCTAATTAATATACATCCCCCTCAATACAGACATCCCCAATACACATTCCCCTTTTCTTCTTCTTGTGTCTCTGTTCTTGTAGTTTATTAACACAGTTTTGGGTAAATCTAATTAGGGAAATTCCTATGGAAATCCTACCCATTGTTTCTTCTATCTCTCAGTATCAAAGTTATCTTACCAACAGACTCAGGTCTTATCTTTACCAGCCATTTGTTTGTAAAGACACTCCCTTATTCCTTTCAGGGGGAGGGTGGGGGGAGCAGCGGCAGCGGTCCCAGTGGCCCCGGCGAGGGTCGCGGCAGCGGCTGAGTTCTGGCTCGGCGCTTGAGGATGGTGCACAAGCAGGATGGTCCCGGGGTGTCCCGGGGCCAGACCCAAAGTTCTGAATGACCGTCCCGTGTAGCCTGGAGCCGGGCGGGGCAGCGCCAGTGGCTGCCACAGTGCTGGTACCGGGAATCCTGGGGCCAGATGGGGCGGAGCCTGCGAGTTAAAGCACAGTAAAGTAAGCGCAGGCGAGTTAAAACCCGCTGGTTCAGATCGGGCATGAACAGGCCATCATTGGGCAAAGGTTGAAAAGATGCACGTGTGTGGAAGTGGGGGGAGTGGGATAGTCCACCATGAGACACCCATTCTTTTTCCGGTCGCTCGGCACGGAGAGGAGTCGTGCTGCGTTGCGCGCGGCTGCGGCATAGCCGCTTGCGGCATGGTCAGGACGGCCACTGTTGGTGGACCAGCTGTGCAGATCCGGGGGCGGGGTGTGGTGGGGCGGAAGCGCTTGTGAAAATACACGGAATCCAGGTGGCATGGCGGCGCGGCTCGCACGGAAGAAACAGCCCGCTGGGAAGTTGCTGGGGAAACCCGGACATCCCGCGGGCCGTATAGTTCCTGGCTCGGGCAGGGGGAGCACAAAGGGGCGAATGCGTCGGCATTGGCTGTGGCAGCACCCACCGCAGGGTTCAGAAAAAGCAGCCGTTGGGGAGGCGGGGGGAAATTTGCCTCTCCCGTTCTCCTTCCCGCTTCGCTCTGACCTCCCGCGCCCTCAGAAGTTACTTGCTCCAATTCCCATTCCCAGGCTCTTAAAGTATCATACACTTTCCTCCATAGAGTTATATAATTTTGAGCTGTTGGATCGCCCTGGGTAGCGAAATTGAAAATAAGCTGCCCCACTTGGTCCGAGATTTTACACTATAGGCATTCTCTGGTGTAATTAAAAGTCCTTGCTCTTTGGACCATGTGAGAAACGTCCTCTCACTACTTAAATTTTGAAAGAGTTTATTCACTCATTTTCATAGTACAAACAACAATAAGAGGCTTAGAATGGCTGTCTGCCGTTACACAAAGCGAATTGCAGCGCTGGGTGCTTAGCCACCGATGGGGGTTAGCCAGAGGCACACCTTCTGGCTAGGGGATACAGTTTTTACAGCCCCCTAATCCTGCCTCCTTCAGGTGCTCGGATTGGCTCTTTGTCTTCAGTCCTCCTTGGCTGGTCCTTTCTAGGGTCTTCTGATAGGTTAGCTGCTTGCCCAGCTCTCCTCTTTCTTAACCATAACACTTGACAGTAAGACATAACAAATCTATAAAGGTAGTCATAACATATACACAACCATT
>JAKEPQ010000674.1:0-7500 GCA_024500445.1 Entomyzon cyanotis
CTCCTCGGAGAGGGGCTTCGGGGTTCGGGTGGGACCCGGGGAGGTCCCCATACCTTCGGTGAGGGCTTCGGGGCCGGGAGGGAGCCCGGGGTCTCGCCGGTGAGGGGCTGCAGGGCTCGGGAGCAGCGCAGAGCCTGCTCGGAGCGGGGCTGGGGGTGTGTCTCGGTGTCGGTGCTGGTGCCTCGGGAGGTTGAGGAGCGTGGCTGGGGGGCTCGGTGCTGGATGTGCCCAAAGTCATCACCGAGCTGTGTCCCTGGCCCTGCGGGTCTCGGCCCAGCACCTCCCTCCCTGCTCCAGCCCGGCTGCAGGTGTGATAATCCTGTACAAACTCCTCTCTGATGGTGTGCAGGGAGTGATGCGTTTGCTGCTTCCTCCCTCTGGTGCAAATACATTGCTACGTTCTGAAGGTGTTAAGAACTAAAGCTGCTGGTTGGGGTTTAGCAGTAATCCTTCGTGTGCCGAAATCCACTGTGCTGGCTCCAAACCACTGCTGCTGTGGCTGCACGGATAGAGGCTGACCTCTATCCAATGCTGATAGTCCCGATGGGATGTAAAAGAGTGATTATTGCAGCTATAAAGATGTGCTGTACAGGAGAGCCTTTTCAAAATCTTTTCATGGGAACTGTGTTTATTAACAGTGAGGTTTTGACCTCATGGTATCAGCTCAGTCACAAATGGGGCTCAGCAGTGACTCATAGCAAACTTTTCTTCCCCTCAAAGAGTTTTATGCAAAATTATATTTGTTGCAGTAGCAAGAAAACTGGGCTGAGATCAGGCTGGTCCAGTTCTTGGGTAGATTATTCCCCATCATAGCACAGTAATTAAGCTGTTCGTGAAGGGACGTGGAGCTATTAAGGCTATATCTGGTAAGACTGTGATAAAGAATGGCTTTCTCAGCAGTAATTGTTCATTACATCTCCACAGGAGTCTGATTTTCCATCTCTTTGGCAGACTGTTGCATTTTAAGGTTGTTCTGGCCCCTGGAAGTAGCTTTCCTCTTGTGTAGCGACACTTTACAAACAGGTATTTGTGACAGAAATTGCATCCTGCCAGTACCTGAGTGAGGATAAAACTGGTTCACAGGGCAACCAAGCAGAGTTGATTTTACTTGATTCTCAGCCATGTGATCAAAGCTGGAAATTGTAGTCACTTAATATTCTCAGTCCTCAGTCCGCAGGTACCATTTTGGATTTATTTCAGGTATAAACATTTTCTTCACATATATGCAACGGTTATTACATATATTGTAGTCCATTAGATGTATGGATTTGCCAAATGGAAGGCATATGTTTTTGATACTAGCAATGTAAACTAGAAAAACTACAAACCAGATTTGCCCTAAATCAGGCCTGGGCCCACAGGGAAACAGGTATTAGTCTCAGGCAGACATTTCTATTCGGATAAAGGTGATCCTTTAGGTTCCTTTCCCTGGCTTTTCTTCCCTTTTGAGCTTCAGATCACAAGTAACAATTTTCTCCAGTTTGTTCTACCAATAAACCTAAAGGAACTCTGGGAGGCTGCTGTGAGGATCATTTTTTGTAGACTTAAACTATCAAGTTTGCATAGTGCTCGATAAAAAACTGATAAATACAACTAAAAGTAAAGAAAGAGTGGTGAAATCCCCAAGGTCACTGCTGGGGTAGCTGCCAGAAACGTGCTTGTCATCTCTTTTGCACAGAACCATGCCAAGGTGGCAGTGCTGGGGGCCTCGGGGGGCATTGGGCAGCCTCTGTCCCTGCTGCTGAAGAACAGCCCTCTGGTGAGCAAGCTCAGCCTCTACGACATCGCTCACACTCCAGGCGTGGCAGCTGACCTCAGCCACATCGAGACCAGAGCCAGTGTCAAAGGTACCGTGGGAACAGCCTGTGATCCAAGGGGATCCTCCCAAAGGGGTGGCTGTGAACCTGAATGTCCACTGTTTGTGAGGGGAAATCTTCACCCGCTGATCCTGAAGCCCAGTGTCAATTTAAATAGCTTTTTCCTCAAGTAGCGAATTATTAAGTAAGGTTTAGCTGGTTGGATTGGTAACTACGGAGATGGAAACGGGCTGTAGTTGCACTATGGAAGGGGAAATTTGTGATACCTGGCAGGAAACATTCAGTGAAATTATCTCACAGTGTTGAATTTAAAAGCTTGACTAGAAATAGATTTAACACTCCATGGGTATCCACATGAATTTCATGTGCTTTTTTCTTAGATTCTGATGAAATCAAAACTTAACCTGCTGATTTTCCTTTTATCTGAAGATCATTAAAAGGTGACATTTTACTTGAATGTGCATGTCTGAAATTCTTTAGGGGCACTGACTCTAGTGCCAAGGTTTTTGGAGAGTAAATACACATAGCCTGGGAACTGGGAGTTTTAAAAACAGGTGAATGTGAGATTGTCACAACTCTCATTCCGTAAATTTTGAAACAAGGATAAAACATTAAATGGGATCCATCCATAATTGTGTTTCTTTGCTCTTCAGCATTAAGTCTGAATTGAAGGTTAAATTAAAAAAAGGACTTGGATGCCTCTGGGCATGATTTTGTACTTCAAGGTGTCAGCTATTTAATAACTGTCAAAAACATAATGCCTGACTGTCTTCTATTTCAGGCTTCATGGGACCTGAGCAGTTGCCAGAATGTCTGAAGGGCTGTGATGTTGTTGTTATTCCAGCGGGAGTCCCTAGAAAACCAGGTATGTTCTCTTTGTTGGAAAACCCCAGGGCTGCTTTGAAGTGGATTTCTGCAGTTTACTCAGTTGGGGTGTAAGTGGTCTGTTAATGCCCCTGACCCACAGCTCCTTGTGGTATCAGGCAGCTCATTCAGCCTCTCTTAGACTTGTGAAATGGGCTGAATTTATTTCTGGAGTTCCTACTTGGGGCTGAGCTGAAAAGATTTTTCACACAAGGGATCCTAAATCTCCCTTAGTGTTTCTTGTCCCAGAGCAATGCTCAAGGAATAAAAAGTGGTTTTTTGTTTCATTTTTCAGCAGAATAGGAGTAATCCATTTTGTTTTATATCAATTGTGCAGCAACTTCTTGGGGCATCTCTAAATAAATGCTGTTAAGTCTTCCTAGAATGTCTCTGACCCACTCAATTTCCACTCTGTTTTTCAGTATCCTATTAGGCACATGACAAAATTCTAGACATTAATGCCTAGCTCTTCCTGAATCTTCATTTTTCATGGTTAAAGTAGTTGCTGCAATAAAAATGGGGGGTGGCACTTACACAACCAGCAATATTTTGCATGCAGCAGTTGCCATTTAAACTGTGGTTATGGAAGTGACTTAAAAGAGGGAGGAAAACTCATCTTGAGAGCAGTTGTGCTGCTCTGAGCACCACAGGTGTGGGTTGTGTGATCACAGTGTACTTCAGGCAGTGTCAGTGAAGTGAGTTCTGACAATGGACAGGTGGACTGGTTGTTCTGAAAAGGGCTGATCTCTTTATTAGTGAGAGGAGTTACCTTTGGAGCCAATTCATTGCTGCAGCTAGAGAATTTGCTCTTGATCTATGAAACCAGATGTGTGTCTGTCCAGAGCAGACTGCTGGGTTTTGATGGGGTTTCCTGCCCTTAAAGGTAACTGTGAGTAACTTAAAATCCTGCTCTGGCTGTGTTTTAGGTATGACCCGTGATGACCTGTTCAACACCAATGCCAGCATTGTTGCCTCTTTGACATCTGCCTGTGCAAAGCACTGTCCAGAAGCTATGATCTGTATTATTTCTAACCCAGTAAGTGTTTTCTGGAGATCTTGGAATGTAGAGGAAAAACCTCACCAAATTCCAGACTAAGAATACTGGAGTAATCCAAATTCATACTAATTTTGATTAGTATTTTTAAGGTCTTCAGTGCATTTGCAGGAAAGCACTAAAAGCCTGGTTCTACTAACCCAATTTTCTTGATTATATTTAATTCAGAGGAAACTTGGATATAAAAGTGCTTAATGTCTCCAAGTCTGTGTGACTGGTTGTAATGCAAGCTGGTGTATTAGCTGGGATAAAAGCCTTAGCTCACTAAGGGAGGAGCCTTTGTAATGGGAATGAACAAATTTATTGTCTTAATGGTTATTTAAAATTAATGATTTTTATTCCAGTTTGACTGTAAATTGCTCTTCAATTTAGGCATTTAAGTAATTGCCTCCAGTTGATTCCAAATTGGAAGTATAGCTCGGGTTGTTAATTGGCCTGTTAAGTTCATGCGTTGGCTTTGTTATTAAACTGCTTTTAATCAGTGCTTGCCTCTTCTTGCTTGTAGGTAAATTCAACCATCCCAATAACTTCAGAAGTCTTCAAGAAGCATGGTGTGTATAATCCAAACAAAATCTTTGGTGTTACGACACTGGACATCGTCAGAGCGAATACTTTTGTGGCTGAGCTAAAGGCAGGTCATGGTTAACATGCAGGGGGAGGGCTACTGCCTGCTTTGATCATCAGATCTATAAAGAAATGCTTTTAAAATCACTGCAGAGAGCCAAAGGAGCTCGGATTTCTGTGGAGCTAGAGGCAAAGGCAATGATTCTCCGTCTGCCTTATTTAGAGGAGCCTGATAAGGTTTCTTGCAAAATGTGGTTCAAGAGACTTTGACCTTTCCTTTTCATAGCTGTGCCCTGCAAGTGAGCTATGTGTTGGCCCTAATTCCCTTGGCATTTCCAACCCTGCCGTGCAACCAGAGGAGAGGGTTGAGTTGTAATGGGTGTTTGCAAGTCAAACTCTGTGCTGCGTGTCACAGGATACTCTGCAAAGTATCAGGAGCTGTGACAGGTTACTGCTCTTAATAGCCCTGGTGGTGTTTGTGTTGTGATGTTCTTTATCCAAACCTGCAGTAATAATATCCTGTAATTGTATAAAGTGATCAGAGTAACCCAGAGTTCCACTCCATAGATGTGGCTTTGTCCCTGGAGTACAGCTGCTTCTGAAACTCTTGCCCTGTGTGTCCTGATATCCAGGGCAGAGAGTGAAGTGTGGTGGTCTCACTTGTTTTTCTTGCCCATGTGCTTCAGAAGTTGGAAAGTTTCATGTTTCCCTTAGGGCTTGGATCCAGCTAAAGTAACTGTTCCGGTTATTGGTGGTCATGCTGGGAAAACCATCATCCCTCTGATCTCTCAGGTGAGTCAAGGTGACAGCAGCACACTTGTCAGCATGTTAGGATTGGTGAAAAGTGCCTTTGTGATGGCAGGTAATGTCCTAAGATAGAGCAGAGACAGTCTCTCATGCTGCTGTCCATCTGGGGTGAGGTGCAGGATGAGATGGAAGGCAACAATCTAAATCTAAACCCCTCTGGGTAGTAAAAACAGCTTTCCTCTTAAGGAGTTTGGGATAAGAACTGGGGGTAGTGTGGGTGCTCAGGTGTCTTGGCACTGTTGGTGACAAGTATCTCATAACAGGAATACCTGGCTTCAGCAGATAAATAAAATTGATTTTGCTGTGGTGGGCTGGAAACACGACTTGAACCCACAGCACTGAAAGGCACAGCTCAGGCTGTGCAGGGAGGTCTGTTCCAGCAATGACTGGTAGTCAGTCTCTTCACGCATCTCAGCCAGACTGAAATGCAGTTCTAAAGCCGGTGCAGTCTCGTGGGGAGGTGCTGGGATATGGACAAGGAGCTGTCTGTAACAAAGGGGAAAAAGCTCTGCTTTAAGTGGGGAATAAAGTATCCTTCACAGAAGGATTTTCTTTGGGAATAAGAACAAGGGCTTTGGAGCAGCTGAATGCTGAGAGGGTGCTTTGGTTAAACAGTCCATTGGGACACACACAACTGTGCTTAAGCTACTGGCATAGCTGTATTTGAAGTTTTGGTGAATTCTAAATACCACTGGGAGAATGGATCCTTCATGAGGTTCAACTTCCATAATGCCATGGTGACCCAAATATTTACAAGGTGACTTTTTGAAGTTCCTAATGCTTGGAGGGTATCTGTAGTGCACAGGACTAGACAGTAGTGAAGAACCATGGCAAGCCCTCATTTGGCTGTGAAGGTGTGGTTCGTCCCTGAGGAAGCTGTTCCAGGCCATGGAGTGACCAGCAGCCCTGGTGGCTTTTACAGCTGGCCAGTGTGACACAAGCTGTGAGCTGGGGAAACCCATTTGCCCAGCTGACACCTGTTGGTAGCAGCTGCAGTGGTATAAAAAGTATTGTGTGCTTTATACTCAATATGGAGGGGTTCTGATATTTGATAGTAACTTTTTTTTCCCCATCCAGTGCACACCGAAAGTGGAGTTCCCTCAGGATCAGCTGGAGAAGCTTACAGCAAGAATTCAAGAAGCTGGCACTGAAGTTGTCCAAGCTAAAGCAGGAGCAGGTGGGTTCTTGAGTACAGTTTCCAAATAATTCTTGTTGACTGGTTGAAGGTTGCAGTCCTCTGCAGTTTAATCTTATTTACAGGTTATGAGCTGCTGGTTACAAACTTAACTGCTCTGCTCTGTCAACTGCTGCCTGAGCTGTGCTTCTAGAAACAGCTCAGTGTGTGAGACTAAATATTAACTGATCCCACACCACCTATGGCTTTAAAAAGAATCTTCTCTGTCAACTTAAGCTGTTTCTTTTCTAAATCTGGTCAATTAGATATATGTGGCTGGCCAAAAGCTGCTGCTTTACCCAACTGGCTGTGAGCTCGAAGTGAATGACACTGCAGCTCTGTAAAACTTGGGTGCTAAAGGAAGTATCAAATTTCAGTGTGATCTGTTCTGAAAGTGCTTTAACTCTTCCAGGATCTGCCACCTTGTCTATGGCCTATGCTGGTGCTCGATTTGTGTTTTCCCTGCTGGATGCCATTAATGGAAAGCAGGGGGTTGTTGAATGTGCCTTTGTTAAATCGGATGTGACAGAGAGCCCATACTTCTCTACGCCTCTGCAGCTGGGGGTATGTATTTTACATCATGAGCCTTATAAACAGCACCTGCTGGTTGAGTGTTGTGGGTTTTACTCAGTGGTTTCGGTTTAGTTGAATTCCTGGTGTTGCTGGAGTTAACAGCTGAGTGTGCCTTAGGAGTCTGCAATATTTGGGTATGGCATTTAGGCACATAGCTCAGCTTGACAAGGATGCTGCTGCTTTTATCTGCTCTTAGACTGCAGATCACTGAGTAACCAGAGATTCAGACTTGGCTTAAGAGGTCACGCTTGCCTCAAGTCAGTCCTGTTTACTCTGAGCTTTCATATGATTAACCAGAGTCAGCAATCCTGTCTCCTCAGCTTGATCTGCTACAAGCAAATCCCTCAGAAATTGAGGCACATGGGGAGCTACAGCATGGATTAGGATTAATAGCTTGGTTTCAGGACCTCTGCTGAACTCTGAAAGTTGTGTTCCTTTTGTCACCCATACCCTGGGGGGGAGTGTTGGAAAACAAGAATGCTGCAGCTCTGTCATGGCTGCTGGGATGCAAAAGGTGGTGTGTGCTGTCTTAGGGGCAGGCTGGTGAGGGGATGGAAGTGGAGGGATATTAAGAGGGAATGTAGGGATCTTGAAAACCTGGGAGTGCCACTCTGAAGCAGTTTGAGATGGCAAGCAAAGGACATGCA
>JAKEPQ010000674.1:12500-28751 GCA_024500445.1 Entomyzon cyanotis
CCCAAATCCTCGGTTTCTTTCAAGTGATGATTTTCCTCCTCTCCCCCCAGCCGCGGCTGGCTCTGCCTGTTTGCTTGCAATTACCGACCCTTCTGCTCCTTCCATCTCTCCCCTTTTGTTCTCCACCAGATCACCCCTTCTCGCTGCTCTCGTGGCTTCACCCCTCAGCTCCCTGCCTGCCTGCCTGGCAGCTTTTTCTTCCCGCCTTTCTCGATTTTTCCTACCTGGATGGCTATTCCCTTTCTCCATCCCATTCCAGGTGTGTTTCTGGCTGTTTGCTGCCCGTGCCAGCTCTCTGGTTGGGATCCTGCACTCTGGGCTGAGCTGTGCTCCATCTCCCGCTGCTGTTCTCCCAGACTACTGGTCAAACCCTGGTGTGGTCCTACTACAAAGCCCTGGCTCCTGGCCAAACCCAGGAAGCCCCATAGGGCTGCTGTCCCCCCCATGCCAGGGTCTCCCTGTGCTGCTTTTTTCATCCCTCATCTTCTTTGTTTCCCAGGACCTGATGCATTATTCAGCGCTGTGGACGCTGCGGGGTGTTGGGAAGATAATGGTGCTGCAAAGGGCATGGCTCACCCTGGCGATGCTGGATTTTCCTCTCATGGGCTGTTTTCCCCCTCTGGCATTAAACCAGGAATAGCCCTGACCATGCAGGAGATTCCTTCTAGGAGGTGACATCTGCTGTCAGCCCCGGGGGGATGTGGCAGGGACAAAGGTAGGAGCAGGGGGAGGCAGCAGTGGCCCTGGCAGTGCTCCAGGGGCTGCACCTCCCAAATTCAGTCCCACTGCTTGGTTGGAGTTTAATAGAGACACAGGTCCAGCATATGGCCACTTGTTTATGTAGCCCCTACATGGATGATGGGTGCAGGATGCAGATTTTGCTCAACAGACAGTGGCAAACAAATCCAAACTGTTGTTTAATCCTTGTGGATAGAGGATGCTCACGCCCTCCACCCTGTTTGCACTGGGCACCATGTCTCCCCCAGCTGGATTTGTCCCCATGGCCTGCTGCCACCTCAGCCCTGTGCACAGGGATGGAGGAAGGTAAGAAATGGAGTGATTTTGGGTGGGTGGTGCTGGCAGCAGTTAGGTTCCTGAGTCTGTCGTCCCTCAGGGAGCAGAGCATTGCCCCTTGTGGAGACATCCCCACCTAGATAGTCTCCCCAGCCTTAGCTGCTCCTAAAAAAGCTCGCCTTAGACCCCAGCTCTGGCTCTCCACCCTGTATCCCTCCTCATCCTGCTCTGAAGCCAAATCCCCCATGGAGCAATGGCCAGGTGCCTTTGTTGGGCTCTGCTTGGGAACCTGCAGCCAAATTCAGGAGGGAGCTGTGGTCACAAGGGATCCAGAGTGCAGGCAGTGCAGGGGAAACTGAGCCAGGGGTGGGACCAGGTGTCCCTAGCTAGGCGTGTTTGGTGTCCCTGGCAGAGCACCCGGGGTTAATTCAGGGTGTTTTGGGCAGCTAAGCCCACTGAGCCGTTTGGGGGTGGCTTAGGGGAGGTTTGGGAACTTTCCCCCTACTCTGCTTTCACCATCTCCTGGCTGCCAAGGAGGGTGAGTGCTCGGCATCGCTGAAGGAAATGAAAATTAATTATAGGCTCGTTAACACCAACTCATCACCTGAGCTGCAGCACTGGGGAATGTCCCCTTTGGGGACCTGACACCTCCTGCATCATCACAACCTCCCCAGCCATCCCATAGCCCCCACACCTGCCTGGATGGGGGTGTTCCAGGTGCTCTGAAGCAGTGCTGGAGGATCAGCTGGGAAATGGGCAGGGCTGGGAATCACTGGGTTGGCACTGGGGGCCACTGGGGGCATCATGGTGAGGAGGTAAGGGGTGGGATGAGATTTAGGGTAGGATATGAGATGGGATACAGGGTGGAATATGGGACGAGATGCAGGGTAGGGGATGGGATGGGATTTGGGATGGGATGGCATGGGATTTAGGATAGGACATAGAATGGGTTGGGATATGGGATGGATTGGGATTCAGGGTAAGTTATGGGATGAGATGGAATGGGATGGGATGGGATGGGTGGGTGGGTGGGTGGGTGGGGGGACAGAATGGGATGGGATGGGATACAGGGTGGAGGCATTTCTGGCAGTTGCATCCCCCAGGTATGAACAGCCCAGGGCAGCCTGGGGCACTGGGGAGAGCCATGAGGTGCTGGGGGATTGGGGCAGAAGGCTGTACGATAATGGGGGTGTGTGGAGACTGTGGGGTGAAAGACTGGGGGCTCCACTGGAGGACAAAGTAGGGGCTGTAGAAGGATGAGTGGGGTCTCTGGTGAGTGCAGCAGTCTGTAGGATGAAGGGGGGCCTGTGGAAGGATGAGGGGGCTGTGTAAGGATGGGGTGCTCTGTGCAGGGAGGGAGGGCTCTGCAGAAGGACCAGGTGCTCTGAGTAGTGTGGCACTCTGTGGAAGGATGGTGTGCCCTGAGTAGTGAGGGGGGGCTGTGGAAGGACAGGGGAGCTGTGGAAGGAGAAAGAGGGGCTGTGTAAGGACAGGGGCTCTGTGAGTAAGGGGGCTCTGTGTAAGGACGGGGTGGCTGTGGAATGGTCGAGGGGCTCTGTGTAAAGACGGGGTGGCTGTGGAAGGATGAGGAGGCTCTGTGTAAGGACGGGGTGGCTGTGGAAGGACGGGGGGCTCTGTGTACGGCCAGGGGTCTCTGAGCGGCGCGGTGCGGTGTAGGTTCGCCCTCCGGCCGGCAGGCGGCGCTGCGGGCTGTGGCGGCGCGCTGCTCCCGCGGCGGCGGCGCTCTGTGTCGGGCGGCTCCGTGTGCCGGAGCTGTCCAGCACTTCAGCAGGGGGGGGGGGGGGGAGGGCCGCGGCCGGCGGGACCCCCGGCGCACAGCGGCACCGGCACCCACCGGCACCCCCGGCACCCCCCGCGGCCGACAGGGAGCCAGCGGGGCCTGGCCCAGCGGGGCGGCGGGGCGAGGTGAGGCGCGGCCGGGCCCCTGTCGGGCCGGCACCGGGTGGGGGGGCTGGGAAGGGAGAGGAGGGGGTGAGGGGGAGCGGTGCGGCCCTGCTGGGCGCTGAGGGGGACGCCGGGAGGTGCAGGGGGTGGGGGAGGACAGGGCCCCCCCACCCATCGGGTGATGTTCGCCGGGAGCAGGGGGTGAGAACCCCCAGAGGTGGGGGCTGGGGGTGCGCCGCTCCTCAGGGGGCTGGGAATCGGGGTCTCCAAAGGGACATGGATGGAAGGAATGGGTAAGGAGTGCAGCGTTTCGTGGGTGCTGGGGCAGCTGGGGACCCCACCGGGAGCGGTGTGCCAGGGGTGTCCCCCCATGAGGTTTGATGTTCCTGGGAGTATGGCATGGGACAAGGAGTCTGGAGATGAGGGGTTTTTGGGGCACAGGGGGTCCTCCAGGGACGTGGCTGTGCTGGGGGCTCCCTGGTGCTGGGGGATTGGCTGGGGGGACAGCCACATCCCTCTTTTCCATGCTGTGGGGAGACAGGCTGGGACAGGGACAGTGGGTGACCCCCAGCAGTAGGTTTTCAGCTGGGAAGGACGGGACAGTGATGAGCCCTCAGCAGATGCTGGTGCCTTGTGAGGTGCAGGTGGGAGACCAGGCTGAGATAAGGTCCACAAAGCCCCTCTCTCTGCTGCACGGACCCCCAGGCATTGCTGGGGAGGGTTTGGCTGATGAGATTTCAAACCCTGCGGGTGTTGCACGAGGGAAGGAGAGGGGCAAGGCTTGGCAGCGGGGAGCCACAGCAGCAACTCAACTGCTTGTCTTTTGGGAGTGTTTTGTGCTTCTCCTTCCCAGAGCAGGGAGGTTTGTCCCCAGGGATGTCCGGGGGCTGGTGGCGAAGGGTCTGGCTGTGGCTCAGGGGGAGCAGGTGGCTTTCAGAGGACACGGGTTCATTCATTCCCTCCGGAGCGCGATTTCAGACTGGATGTGTCTTGGTTTGCCTGCGGTCCCACTGCTGTAGGGGGTTCACCTGGGGGCTGGCAGTGTTTGGGGGTGTCTCAGGTTGATGACCAATGTCAAGGACCTTCCCCAAGGGTGCAGGTGCTCATGCCCTGATTGGTATCCTAGCCCTGGCATGTGGATTCTTCTCTGGCAGGAGCACAGGGACACCCACGGTTGGGGGGATTTTGGGGACAGTGTTTGTGTCCAAACACACATCGTCATCGCTCTGTCCCACTCTGTCAGTATGGTCTCACACAATGCCACCTCCTCTGTCTCACCTGCTTCCTCCCTTACTTCCCCTTGGAATCCCACCTGCCTCCCCCTGCCCCAGGACTCATCCTGGCAACACACGCAGGGAATGTTAGGGGCTTTCAGGGTCAGAAGTTGGGCAGATTTTAAGGGAACCTTTGGTCCTTGATCACTGTTGGGAATGGCAAGTTGGGGTTTTGCCAGGCAGAGGGGTGCAGGGGTCTTGGCTGTCTTTGTCCCTGGTGCCAAGAAATGATGCTTTTCTCCTGGACAAAGGGGCTCGTGCCCCAGGGGCTAGATCCAGTTGTGGGTGGATGTGTTGGCAGCAGGTCCTGGGGAATGCTGGAAGAGGAAGCAGAGTGTGCTCACCCCACATCTCTGGGAAGAGAGTGCCTGTGGGGTGCAGATCAGCCCATGAGTTTAGTCCTTATGCTGAGGGTCTGTCGGATGTGGGGGTCCCCAGTCCCCAAAGCCCTTTCTCCTCCTCCTCCTTCCTGTCTCCCAGCTCCCTTTTCCCCGACCAGGTGGCCCGTGGCTTATATAATGTGCTCAAACCCTGGAATAGCTCCTCCCGTTACACAACCACCCAGCCAGCCACGGGGGGGGATGGTGGGGGGGATTCCCAGCTAGATGCTCCCCCTGCACTGGCTGTGACCCCCCTATAGCTGCAGTGCTCAGCCCCAGGGGTTGTTCCCCAGGATTGTGTCCCCGTTGGGGAAGGTGACCTCATTGTGACAGTCATCCCCCTGCTCCTCCATGTGCTCAATAATTGCTTTTATTTGTAGTAGTATTATTACTCCCCCTCCTCAGAGAGGTGATGGGCCTCGGGCTGCCTGTGCCTCCTCCTGACTCCTTGCCCAGCAAAGCAAATGGCTCCAAGGGTGCAAAACTCTCCCCCTCTCCATCCCTGTTCCTTATTTAAGAACCTCCTGTTTGGGGAAGCTCAGGCAGGGCATTGCCAAGGGGATAAGGAGTGTGGCCAGAGGGGTACAGGGCTGGGGGTCCCACAGGGAAACCCATCACCTGGATCCACTGCCTCTCCACTCAGCGTGGGGGATTTGCTGTAGCCACATGGATGTGCTCCTCCTTTCCCTCATCCCTGATTCAGGAATGGGGTCACTCTGTGGGTCCTGGGGCTGGTCCCTATAATGGTGTGACCCTTTTCCCACTAGCTCTCCTCGAGCCAGAGCTGAGAATGGAGTTTGCTTGGCCTCCCCCAACAGCCCAAGGGGTTTAGGCTGGGGGGCTTCAGCCATAGCGTTTTGGGGACAGGAGTGAATCCCAGCTCCTCACCCTCCATTGTGCCCTTTTCTCTGGATCATCTCCAGGGGATCTCCGTGCCCACAGCCCTGTGTGATGCTTGTCCAGTGGGGCCAGTCCCTACCCCTGGCTCCCCCATCCCTACATCCCCAAGCCAGGAAGGGGCCCAGTTGCTTAGCAACTGTTTAGCTTCTCCACCAGCCTCCTCATCTATTTTAAAATATATATATATATATATCCATGTCTGTACAGACGTAGGTATGCACAAGCAGCTACAACTCCTGACCCCCCAGCCAGCATCCATATATTCTTTACTAATTGCTTTAAAGTCTGTGAGGTGTCAAATTTTCATCAGGCAGCTATAGAAAAGGATGCCCTGGGCTTGGGGAAATAGGGATGGAAGCACTGGGACAGCTGTTACCAACCCCTTCCTGCTGCCCCTTCCCACAGGCATGATCCCTGTGGCTTGGGGCTGGAGGGCAGCGCCAACGAGCCCCAGAATGGCTGCACTTTTAAAGCCAGATTTGCCTTTTTCCCTTGTTCTTGAACGTCTGACTCATGGTTTTTGGCACTGGAAGGCAGCTCCGGAGAAGGTCAGCCCAATTAATGGCAGCAACCCCGGACTTTTCCTCCTTGTAATTCCAGCTGGGTGTTTAGATGAGGCCGACTACCTGGCCATGGTGTTCTGGCATATTTTGTGTCCTGAAAAAAAAGATCTTTTCCCAACTGTCGCCACGGCACCAACAGAGATCAGCCTGGGATGGGGCTGTTCATGCTTGGGGACAGGGTTATGGTTTCAGTCGGTAGTGCTGTGTCCTGATGAGATCCTGACAGGCAGGACAGCCATGGGGACCACCCCTCTCAGCCTCTCTGGAGTGACTGGAGCATCCTTACCTCATCTGGGCTGTCGCTGGCGTGTTGGGGCTGAGCTCTGGCACGCTCAGTGCACGAGTGGTCCAGGGAGCCGCCGTGCTGGGCTCGCTGCCCACATCCCGTGCCCGCATCCCGGCACGCGGGTGCTCACGGCCGCCCCGGCTGGTGCAGCTGGATGTGGCGAGAATTAATGGAGCACCGGCCGGAGGCGGCTTTAATTAGCACCGAGGCACGGGGAGGAGGGGGCAGGATGCCCGGGGATCGCTGTCGCCTTTCCCCAGCGAGGGAGAGATGTCGGGAGAGCATCCAGGCACCCGGGAGAGCATCCAGGCACTGCCGGCCCCCCCGCTGCCATCCCTGCTCCCCCCGGGAAGCGGCTCCATCCGCAGTACGGCGGCAGGGCCCTGCGGCGGCGGCTGCTCAGTGCCGGGGGCTGTGGGCATGGCCGGGGGCTGAGCAGGGCCCACGGGAGATTTCAGCAGAGCTGGCTGGAAGGGGCTTGTTCTGGGCTGGGAAATAAGAAAGCCAAAGCAGTTTTGTGAATCGAAGCTCTTTTTCTGCTCTGTTTTCTTCTTTCCTTTTGGGCTGGAGCTTCTGAACCCGTGAGCTGGACAAAGCCCAGGTGGGACAGGCCCAGGGCTGGGACATGGGGACAGTCACATCCTGGGGCCATCCCACCCCAGCCCACAGGGAGTGACTGGAAACCAGCTTGACTGGAAACCAGCAGCCCCAAAACCTGTCTGGATGGCGAGGCTGGGCCCTGCACCCTGAGATGGCAGGGCTTGTCCTAGCTGTGTGACAGGGGCACAGCATGGTGTGTCTGTCCTTCTGTCTGTCCTGGCAGTCACTGAGCTGGCACTGTGGGTGCCCAGGTCCTCCACACCCTGTCTGAGAAGTGAGGGAGAGACCCAGGCATGGGACGGAGGGTGGTGGTGGATGGTGAGGAGCAGAATAGAAGATAGGGATGAAGATGGGGATGAGGTGGAGAAGGGAGAGTAGGGATGAGGATGGTGGTTAGGGATGAGGATGGTGGATGGGGATGATGATGAGGAAAGGGATGAGGAGGAGGATGGAATTTGTGGATGATAGTGAAGATAGGGGATAGAGGATGAGGATGGAGGATGGGGCATCTCTGAACACTTCCAAAAGCTCTAATCCAGGCATCAGAAAGCACTTGCAAGCTGAAAAGCCGGATTGACCTCCCCAAGGCCCAAGGTGGCACATGGGAGGAGGATCAGGATCCCAAAACACGTGGGCGAATGCCTGGTTAATATGGGAAAAGAGGGATTTGCTCAGGAGTCTCCCTAGCAGCTCCAGCCCATGGTGCCAGGGGGTTTGGGCCCTCCTGGGTGGCAGTAAGGGAATTTGGGAGGTGGCAATGGATGCCAGCAACTGTCCCCAGCTATATCCTGCAGCCTTTAGGAGTCTGTGGAGACACAGAACTCACCCCAGGATGCCTCCTCTCCCTCTGGGCGAGGCAGTCAGGCAGCGGCTGCCAGTGATTGATGTTTTGTGGGTAATTACTGCAGATAATGAAATATTTAACCATCATCTTTATTATCGGGGTAGCGCCGAGCCAGGCAGGAAACCACTGCTGTTTGGATAGGGCTGTGCTGATGGGTTTGGTGCCGGTTTTGGTGCTGGCAGAGCCGGGTGGTGCCTGTGTGGTGGCTGATGGATTGAGGTGGTGGTGGTGGCAGCCACTGTGTCCCTGAGCTGTCCCTTGTGAGTGCACGACATCACTGGGGCTCTCCTGTGGGGGCAGGGAGAGCACAGACCCACCTGGGGGACATGGGCTCCCTCCGCCCTGGTGCCTTGTCCCCATTGTCACCAGCAGTGTAGGGCTGGCTCTGTTTGGCACCCAGGGCTTTTGCCTGGGGCCCCTTTGGAGAGCTGAGGGGAGGGTTGTGGGTGGGTTTTCCCATTCCTTTGTTTCTCTGCCCGTGCTGTGGCTGAGGCAGGGGGCTGGTGTCAGCTCCCAAGGTGGATATTGCTTAGGGCTGAGGGGACACTGGGATGCAGTCCTCTGTCGATCCCCAGTCCAGCTCCACCTTCCCAGTCCCAGGTACAAGGGGGTTTTTGCAGCCACATCCTTTTCATGGAGACAGGGAGCATTTCCTGGTGGATCTGCATGCCTCCCCCACCATGCAGCCTTCTCCCACAGGTATCCATCCAGCTGCCAGTTTATCTTTTATCTCCATCTACCTGCCTAGCTCTATATCCCACATACTCCCGAGGTTTCTCAGCAATGAATTTATCCACTGCTGGGCTCAGGATAAAATGAATTCCCAATGGGGACAAGCAAGCAGAGGCTGCTGCAGAAAGCATCCTCTCCTTCCCTGAGCCCCTCTGTGGGGGAAGGTTTCTCAGAGGGGAGCTTCCCCCTTTCCCTCATTTCCTTCCAGGTTTTTGGCTTCATGTCCTGACGGGAAAAAGAGGGAGAGGAGCCCCCAAGGCAGGTTTTTGTGCAGCATCTCTCTGTTCTCCAGCCCGGAGCCACCCTGGGATATGGAGGGGGCTGGGTTCTGGGTGGGCAGGGAGGACTGAGCAGGGCTGTGGGGTGTCACGAGGTTGGAAATGTGGGTGCTGCAGGCAAGGAGGGACTGAGGGACCCTCCACTTCCAGGGATGAGCATCCAGAAGTGCAGAGCCCTGGTTGGCTCCTGCTGCACCAGCCTGCTGGTGTCTCCCTCGTGTCTCTGCGGAAATAAAGGCTGCTGGCTGCTCTCTGCATGGTAGTAATGGAGGGGGAACGGAAAAAAAAAAGCTGTGTAATTAAGCACTCAGCTGCTGTCTTCCCTGGGCAGGTTTGTCAGGAGATAAACAACTGTGTGGGGCAGCCAGTGGCAGCAGGAAAGTCAGGGATGTCCTTTGGGGATGCTGTGGGATGGGAGATGCCTTCTGGCCAGGTTGGGATCCCCACCACCCCAGGGAGGGCTCCGAGGTATTTTCTCTCCTCAAATAGCAAAGAAACATCATGAAAGCTTCTCATGGGTGATCTGCATTCCCACCCTGGCTCTGTCCCAACTGGCATGGCCATGGAAAGCTCTGAACTGCCTGGTATCCTGGTGGAATGGCACACTGGGAATGGCAAAGCTTTCCTGGGCTTGAAACAGTGTGGATCAGTCCGTGGTCCATCTGCCCTTCATGCCTGTACTGGGCTTAGGGATCCCTCCTTCCCTGGGCCACTGTTTGCCCCACTGTCCATGGGCAGTGTGTGTCAGCCTCCCAAGGACTGGCTGCTTCCCACATAGATGACATGCAGGCAACACCCATCCTTGCAAAAGCCTCTCCAGCAGGATCCCTGGGATAGAAACACCTCAGAGAAGGGGCTTCTGGCATCTCCAAGCCCAAATCCAGCTTGGAGAGTGAGGCAGGATGCTCTGCCTTTGCTCCTGATCGTTTCTCTTTGTCCGGGGCCACAGTAAGGCCCAGGTGGTGCCTCTGCAGCCTGGTGGAGCTGGTGGTTAAGGCAGCAGATCTCCAGTGGGAGCATCGGGTGCTGGGGAGAGGGCTGGAGTGCTGAGCAGGGGAGCTGGGGCACGGCAGGACAACAGGGACAGTGAGGAATGGGTGCTCAGCCATGCGCCGATGGCCTGAGGCGCTGAGACAGGGCTGTGTCTGTCTGGGTGATCCAGGAGATTTGGGAGCATCTCCTCCCTCAGGCTTGGGGAGCATCAGCCGGAGCCTCAGCATGGCAATGCTGCTTGGGAACACTTGTCCTCTTCCGAGGGGTTATTTTTGGAGCCAAGTGAGGACACATTGACTGTGGTGGTGGAAAGAGGAGGCAGAGACACGTGAAGGTGAAGGAGCAGGGAGAAGGCAGGGGGCAGAAGCCAGTGAGGATCTTTGTGTCCCCGTGCAGCCCACACTGGGCCATGGCAGAGGGTGCCAGGCCATGGCCCAAGGGCATCAGCAAGTGTTTGCTGCCTGAGGCAGACATCAGGATGTCCCACCACTGCAACCAAACCAGCCAGTGCAGCTGGGGAATGCAAGGGCATATCTGAGGGCTTTGGGTCCATTCCCTTGCTGAGTGGGGACAGTGAGGATGGATGCCTGTCCCTGTTCCAAACACACACTGGCTGACAGTGGGGTCCATAGGGCTTGGAGCGACCCCTGCTTCCCCTGTTCTGCTGCTGCTGTTAGTCTTGTGTCCCACAGACCCACACTTGGTCAGGTTTTTCTGGTACAAGTCTCTGGGGCAGAGCATCCTCCTCTCCCAGGAACCAGCCCTCTTGGCAAGGTGATGGGAGTAGCCCCAGCCTTGCTTTGAGTATGAAGAAACTGAGGCAAGGTGCAGGCAGATCTCCCAGTCACTGTCCCCATCAACCTGCTTTCAAGACAGATGTTACCCTCAGCTCTTGGCAGGGTCCCCTCACTGTCATGGGGTGAGAGAGGAACCAGGGCAGAGACTGACATGACTCTTTCTTTCCCTCCCAGGTGATCATGGCTTTCTACAACAATGGGGCTGACGTGCCTTCGCCCCAGGAAGCCTCCAACGGCTTCCCCCAGCCCGGTGCCTCAGGAACATGGCACAAGGGCGAGGAGGAGGTGCGGCTGGTGGAGCCCAACATGGTGAAGAAGGCTCACCGGGAAATCCTGGACCATGAGCGCAAGCGGCGGGTGGAGCTGAAGTGCATGGAGCTGCAGGAGATGATGGAGGAGCAGGGGTGAGTGGTGGGGAATCCTTTTGACCTGTTTGCATCTTGTTCTCCCCCTTTAAAAAACATCTTGTTGTGGCAGTTGTCTCCATTTGGAAGTGAATCCACTTATGGGTGAATTTGGGTGAAGCTTTGGTGGGTTGGTCTGTGGAGGGAAATGCCTCCAAGTAACACAGAACTAGGAGTGCATCCACTTTCCCTGCCTTGGAAATCTGGCCTCCCAGATCATGCTGCAGGGACAGCTGAAGCAAGAAAGAGGAGTGAAGTTGCTCATGGTTGTGCAAGTCAGCGATGCCACCTATCCTGTGCCACACAGGCCTGGGATGGGAAATCCCAGAGGAGAGCTGGGGTTTGGTGCAGGAGAGGCTGTTTTGGTGCTTCAGTTTGTCCTGTCTTCCTTCTCCCCGGTGCTGGGGTGATAGGACCACCCCAACTCCTCATCCTGCCAATGCCATGGCCAGGCACTGCAAGCTGTTCCCCAGCCTTTGCTCTTCCCTTGGGAAGCAAATGGCTTGTTTCCCTTGGGAAACAAATGGCTAGGGAAAAAGCCAAGGGGCTGGGGAACATCCCTGCTTGGTTGGGCAGGAGGGACTGAGGGGGCAGCAAGGAGACCCCCAGCCCCTCCAGACATGGCTGTGCTGTCTCTGGCACCAGCCAAACATCCCGATCCCTCTGACAGCTCTCTAAAACCTGATGGATGGAGCAAATTCTTTGGCACACTTGGGTAGATGGGGACTGGCATCAGCTGGGGAGAAGGAAAATGGATTGAGGGAAGGCTTCGCCAAGGCTTTCATTAAGAGTGCAAGTGTGACCTAGAATTAAATTGTCTCACACAGACTGGAATAATGATTGTGCCTAATTTGTCATTATGGAAATAAATAAGGCTGACCCGGCGCTTTGGGGAGCCCAGAGCCTCCTGTCGGGTTCCCAAGCCCTAGTACGGATCTTACTACTGGTAGTATCATTACTGCAATGGGTAATAGCAACACTGCAACCAGGATTGTTGTTATTGCTATAATTGCTTTGCTGTTATTAAGGCTATTAATAACGCTGATGATGGTGATACGCTGAAATGATAATATAATTACAGTAATAATCTTGGTCAACCTGGTTAATCCTCTGCCTGCTCTTCCCCTCCACACAGGGGCTTTCCAGGGGGGGTTCCATGAGAAGGGATTTGCACCCCTGAGGTTTCTGCATGGACCAGGGACAGCCTGCTGGCTGTGGCCTTGGGGGAGTTGTTGATGAGGGCAGACCTCCAGGATGGATGTGAGTGTCAGCAGAGAGGATTTTGCAGGGATTTAAACACTCCCTTGTTTCCTTAAAGGCGGATGGCTCCTCCTGCCTGCACTGTAGCTCGCTCCAGGCTGCTTGCACCGTTACTCCCTGCCTCCAGGCTGGATTTCTTGTCCGGAAAAGAAGTGTCAGCAAATTTTCTTTCCTTCCCAAACCAATTCTATAAGTTAAATGCAAAAGCAAACATCCTCCAACGGGGTTATAAGCAGCACCAGGGAAATGCTGGAGGGAAGGGGCTGGTGGTGCTCCTGCCTCCACCCCTGGAGGTGGTGGGGACTTCCTCACCTCGGCCTCCCCCCACAGATTTGCTAATGGCCCAGCCGCAGTGGCCCATCTGTCACCTCCCGTTTGGCCTCATGTCCCCTCTCTAAGAGCACCGGCTGTGTTCTTAATATGCTGCAGCAAATGCTCATCTCAGGCAGACATCTTCCTGCTGCCGTGGGCTGGCTGATGTCCATGGGATGGCTGAGGCCGGCAGCTTCATCCTTATGGGGCGGCTCCCCCATCGAGGGAATGGAGCAGAGCAGCATTTGGGGGTGCTGCCCTGGTTTTGGGACTCCCCATGCCCAGGGTAAGCAGCCAGGCTGCCTTCATGCCCTGGTAGCAGCCTTCCTTCTGTGTGGAGTCTGACTGGGGGATTAATGAGAGCCTTTCAGTGCAAATGAGCTTGTTAATATTAATTCCCCTCTCCTCGCTGCTCCGCTTCATGGACACTGCAGGGGAGTGTGGGTGATGCCATGTGCCCCATTGCACCCAGGGCACCCAGGGGCACCCAGAGCACTGCAAGGAGTAACACTGTCCCCAGAACTGGCTGTGTGAAGTGCCAGTCATGGGGACTGCAGGACTGGGCCTGGCTGTGACACCCAGTTTTCTGGGCTCGTGGCAGCGATGCTGATGGGATGTGATGTAAAGGGTGGGCCATGAGCAGCCCCTGTAGAGGCTGTGGGTGAGGACAGGGACACACACAGAGCCCAGCCCCTTCCATCTCAGGGTGGAAGGTGGTGGTCACATGGAGTTCCTCTCCCTTTGCTCTGTCTCCAAGGATGATGCCAAAAGCATTGTGGTTATCTCCACCACATCCCTCTGTTGGGATGTTTTCAGTCGAGGAGGATGGGATGTTTTCAGTTGAGGAGGATGCTCAGGTGCCCTTGTGCAACCACAGGATGTGGCACAGGACCACCTGCCCAGGGCTGTCACCTGTCCCTTCCCAGGGACACCTCAGGGACAGCGGGAGCGTTGTGGTTTGCGGTGGCTGTTCTCAGATGCCAGGACATGGTGATTAGTGTCTCTCGTTAATAACCCTGCAGCGGCCTGAGTCAGTGCTTGGCGTTAGCGCAGAGCTGGCGCGGCTTCCAGGGCCCTGGTGCATCACGGGGATGAGCAGGGGGAGCTCGTGATGGGACAGAGATGCTGGAAGTGAACCCTGGAGTTACTGGCTGCAATGGTGGCACTGCCAAGGTTTGGTGGGGATGTGCCCCAAAGCCTGGGGCAGTCACAAGGAGTGGCAACTTCATGGTCATCCTTTTCTTTTCCCCCTTCCTGATGTCCCTTCCTCTGCCAAGCACTGCTGGGAAGGGCAGGCAGGAGAGAGGAGGGCATAAAGAGGGATGTCAGGGGACCAATCAGAGGTCCTGCTGTCCTCCAGGCCCCGATGACTATCACCATGCTAGCTCTCCTTTTGACTGGCTGCTTGGGCCACATGCCACTCCCAAAGGTATAGAGGTCCTCAGCAAGTCCACAGGGCAGCCCTGACCACATCTTTGCCCTTCCAGGTACTCCGAAGAGGAGATCCGGCAGAAAGTGGGGACCTTTCGGCAAATGCTGATGGAGAAGGAGGGTGTGCTCACCAGGGAGGACCAGCACGGGCGCCAAATGTAAGTCAGGCAGCTTCCAGCTGGTCCATCCATGCATCTCATACCAGAGAGGAGCGTTCTGGAGTGCCTCTGAGTATCAGTGGGAAGGTGGGTGGGCAGATGGGTGGATGAGGGTATATATGGGCATGACTGCATAGATGGATGGACATGGAGGAGGTATATAGAGATGGATGGATGGATGGATGGTTGATTTAATTCAATGTTTGTTTGATTTGATGGTTGGTTGGTTGGCTGGTTGGCTGCTCAGTCAGTTGGAGGCAGGATTTGCCCCTCTAAGGCAGTATCCTACCTCTGGAGAGGTTAGAGGTTATCCTGCACTGGTAATCTGGAGACCTCTGGGTGCTGTGCAGAGGCCAGCATTGCAGTGTTCCTGTCCCAGATGATGAAACCCAAGTGCAGAAGGTCTCAATGCTTGGCTCACCCCACCAGCCAGTGGCAAGGACCCATGGAAGAAGCTTCTCCAAGAGCTCCTGCACTGTTCATCTGCTTCTAATCACTCCTCACAGTGCCTGGCCCTGCGGGGCTGCATCTGCCCTTGGAGAGGGCTTAGGGCTCAAGTTTAGTGTCCAAAGCAGCCCAAATCCTGCTGGTGACATGCCAGTTGCTCCTCCTGCCCAGCACAGGACTGTCCCCAGCCTCACCAGGGTCCACCCCAGCTTGATGATGATTTATCAGTGCAATGCTTAATGGCCCAAGCAGCGTGGCTGGCCCAGCGTGCACCATGCATCAGCCCGGAAACCAGGTCACTCGGGACAGGAATAGATGCTGCAGGTTCACTGAATATTAATGCTTCATTAGGGTCAGGAAATCAGGGCGAGGGGGGAGGCAGGGAAGCCGTGGCAGCAGGGAGAGCCTTCCTCACACCACTCTGCTGTGGCACGCCAGGCAGGGAGAGACACAGGGGCATGGCTGTGCCCCACCTGGATGGGGTGCATGGGCTTGGGACAGAGTGAAATATTCAGGATCCTCCTCCAGACAGGAAAAAACCTGTCCAGGTCACTGAGCATCAAGCCTGAGGTGTTAACAAGTGGCCTTTGCCAGTGGGGGCAGGAGTCATCTTCAGGCCATCTTCCCAGCAGGCTCGTTAGGGCCAGCACTATAACAAGCACATGGAGAAGCCAAAGGTGCCTTAAGGTTACCCAGGCAGCCCTGGCTGTCACCTTTACAGGCTTGGTTTTGCAAAATGAAGGGTAATCATTAAAGATTAGCCCCAGGGCTATAAATAATAGTGCTGAGCTGGAAGGAGCAGTCTCACAGCAAAGGAGAGCAAAGCCGGAGGCGCTTGAGGAGGCTGGTGGGAGCTGGGTCCAAAGAAGGTGGCTCTTCAAGCAGCAGGGATCTGAGCTGCTGAAGGATGTCCTATGTGCCAAAGGTCTGTGCTGGATGAAGAGGCTGGGCAAGGGAGTTAAATAAGCTTTAAATAAAGAGCCTCAGCCCTTGTGGTGGCTGGGAGAGCGCTCTGCAGAACATCTCGTGGGCTGGTCCTGCTCCAGCACTGCTCTGGGCTTTTACAGCTCAGTCCTTGGCTGTTGGGACTGTGAGTCTGAACCAGCTGGTCCTGTTTCAAAGTCAATGCGAGAGCTCAGCATCATCTGCGTAACTCCCCAGGGAAGAGTGAGGCATCGAGCAGAGCTGTGACCACCTGAGTCCCTGGCTTTGCTCTTTGTGCTCTCCCAGCTCCTGTCTCCGTGTGCACAGCTTGGTAGAGCCCAGTCCCCAAGGAGAAGGGCTTGATGGACAGGCTGGTGGGATTGCAGACAAAGGCGAGAGTGTGCCGGGCAGGGAGGGATAATTGGAACAGCACAAGGCTGGTCTTGAGCTGCTGAGCACAGCTAATGGGTGAGATGCTGGCAACAGGCTCTGGCGTGGAACACTGCCTGCTCACGGAGCAGAGACACACACAGGGAATTATTCCTGCTCTCTTCTGTCTTTGCCTCCTTTCTTCCCCTTCCCATGGCTGGATAGGTGGTTGAAAGGCTGTTCCTACCCTTGGTACATGGCCAAAGCAGAAGTCACTTGGAGAGGACCCAGAAAGCCCTGGCTGTGGCGCAGAAGGGAGCCCGAGACCCGCTTCAGCAATCGTCCGTGGTTAGGGGGGAAGGTGCCTCGTGTGTCGTTTC